>PVJA010013996.1:0-48361 GCA_004027025.1 Myocastor coypus
AATAGGTAAAGAAACAAGTTGAATTATCATTATTTGCCAATGAGATGATTCTTGGAAGACTCAAAAAAAAACCTCCTACAAGAAGCTCCTAGAATTAATGAATGTCTTCAGTAGCATAGCAGGATAAAAGTCAACACATAAAAATCCATAACATTTCTGTACACAGAGAGCAAATTCATTAATATAGAAACTAGAGTAATAATACCTTTCACAATAGTATCCGAAACTTTGAAATACTTAGGAATTAATCTAACAAAGAAAGTAAAATATCCATAAAATGAAAATTACAACCTTCTAAAAAATGAGATCAAAGAAGATTTCTGAAATGGAAATATATTCTTTGCACTTGGATAGGATGATCAATATTGTAAAAATGTCCATACCACCAAATTGTACAGATTTAATGAAGTCTTTATCAAAACACAATCAACATACCTCACAGATCCAGAAAACATTTCTTAAAATTTATTTGGAGCCATAAAAGACCTAGAATAGCAAAAGCAATCTTAGGTAATAAAGATAAGGGAGGAGGCACTACAATCTATAACTTGAAATTATACTGCAAAGCTACTATGATAAAATCAACATAGTAAAAAAAATTTTAAAAAATTGGCATGGCACTAGCAAAACAAACAAACAAACAAACAAACAAAAAACCCTCAGACCTGACTTTATTGGTACAGAAAAGAAGATGCAATTACAACTACAAACACACTTAACTATCTTATCTTCGACAAAGGGATCAAACATGTTCACTGGAAGATAAGCTCTTCCACAAATGGTGCTGGAAAAAAATGGTTCTGCGCATGCTAAAAAGTAAAATTAGACCTGGGTCTGTCACCATGCAATGAACTAAAGTAAAAATGAATTAAAGTTCTAAATATTAAAACGGAATCACTAAATCTCTTGGAAGAGAAAGTAGGTGGAAACCTTGAAAACAAAGAAGTAGGCAGACAGCTCATGAACAAAAAGCCAAACTGCCTAGCCAGTACTCCAAAAAATTTTACATCTGGGATTTCATCTTATTGAGAAGTTTCCGCATCTCAAGAGATATCACCAACAGAGTGAAAAGACAATGCACAAATTTAGAAAAATCATAAATAAAAATCCCTGAGGCAAAGGACTTCTATATATTACATAATGAACTAAAAATGATTTCGCCTTCAAAATTTAAAGACCTAATACAAAAATCAGCATGTTAGATGAATATATACTTTTCAGAGGAAGAAATATGAATGGCAAATAAATATACAAAAAAATGTCCCACACCACTAGGCATTTGAGAAGTTCAAATTAAAGCAATACTGAGATAACATCTCATTCCAGAAAGAATGGCTGTAATAAAGAAATCAAATAATAACAAATGCTGGAGCAGCTGTGGGAAAAGAGAAATACTTCCCCACTGCTGGTGAGAATGTAGACTGATACAACGACTATGGAAATCAGTGTCTAGTCTCCTCAGGAATCTAGGACTGGGAATCCCATTCAATCCTACTATTACTCTGCTGGATATTTTTCTAAAAGAACTGAAAACATCGTATCATAGTGATATGTGTGCATTCATTTTTATAGCAGCACAATTTGCTATTTTCAAATCCTAAAAACCACCCAAGTGCCCATTACTTAATCAATGGATGAAAATGATGTGGTATTTTTACACAATGGAGTTCTACTTAGCAATAAAGAAAGACAAACTTGGGGTAACGCACTAGGGTCCCCCTTCTGTTCCCCTCTTGGAAAGAAGCTTTCTTTCCCAATAAATATTCTAAAAAACAAACAAACAAACAAAAAACAAAGACAAACTTAAATTCTTTCTAGGCAATTGGATGATTCAACAACAGGCTATACTCATAATTGAAATAAATCAGACCCACATGTGTAAATATTATATCATCCCCTAGTGTAAGAACATGAAAGAAGAAATAAAACCTGAAGGATATAATGGGTATAGTAAAACATAAAGAAACTGAAGTTAAATGTTAAATGATGGAGATAAAAAAAAATGAAGAAAAGAGGAAAAAAAAGAAAGGGAAACATGTGCAAGTATACATGCAGGATGGGTGAGATGATTTTACACATAATTTCCATCATTTTTTTTTTTTTAAATATCTGAACACCTGCTTTGGCAAGCACAAGAACCTGGATTCAATCATCTGTCCCGCAAGACTCTTTGGCCCTGCCTTTGGGGCATGCTGAGTACTTTAAATACTTGAAATGATTTCTGCTGTCCTGTGCTGAATCATGATGAAATAAAGATGAAAATACATAAAAACATGTAATATGATTATACATGTATATGTAATATTATATACTAATACTATATACAAACACATTATATGTTATACATGTATATATAAATATTAGCTACATCACATATAATTTGTTCAACTTAACATACATAAAATTATACTTGTATACATACACATGATCATATCTGTGTGTTTATTTAATAGAGTACATATGCAAGATTATACATATATATATATACATATATATGTATATATATATATGGAAATGTAAAGCAAATGAAGATTATTATGAATATTTACTTAGGGTTACTTACTTTTGCAAATCTCAGTACAATTCAGCAGTAATGAGTATCTAATCATTTTTCTCCCCTTTCTTTTTTTTTTTCACCCCCTTTCTATTTTAACTCTGATACGCGTGGCACTTGAATTAGGTGATGGTCTTGTTCATATCCAAAATTTCGACACCAGATTGATGATTCTTCTGGAATCTCAAGAATAGTACTTTAAAGTTAAATGTAAGTAAGTAAGCGAGCTGTCAATGCCAAAAAAAAGTCTCTGTTTTCTGGATTGAAAGTTCTGAACTTAACGCCATGACATTCAATCCACCTCGAGATTTATATATATGTAATTATATGCCAAAGCAGCCATGGAGTTTTCAGAGCTATATTACTGGTCCTAAATACAAGGAAATTTAAAAGAGGCCTTTTGTTACAGAGATAATTTGAACTGAGAGATCATAAATGAAGAATTCATAGATAGCTACAGGGCTGGTCTAATAACTAAGTGATGAAGTGCTGGCCAAGCATGCAGGAGGCCTTTCGCTCAACACCAAGCACTAAAAATAACAAGCAGCCAGTTTAGCCATATCACAAAGCTACCTCTTCTGCAAACATTAAAGGAGATCATACAGTTATTTCAAAAATAATTAGGCAAAATCAAGGAGAGCTAAGAAAGGCTAAGAAAGAGTAGGGAAGTCAAAAGTTTTATTTATAATTTTAAAAGTCTATGCGAGCAATTTGCTGTGACTTTATTTTTGCTAGCCATGCCGATGTTTGAAAGGACAGGATGTTTTACAGAATAAAGTGAGGAAACACTGTACCAGCAGAGCATTTTATTAGCATGAATAGATACTAAGGAAAGTGGGAAAGATATTTTACCTGGCCTGTGAGTATGGGCAGTAGCAATGCTTTTTTGATGTACTCTTCACTGACATGGCCACCAAGTGTGCATGCCAAGCCCAGTGGGGGCATATCTGTTATTTAAATTAAGATGTCTTTAAAATGTGTGTCAGGGGGAGGGGGTCAGGCAGACAGCACATTGGAAGAAGTGCTTGCCTGACAAGAGCACGCATGGTCCTGAGTTAAAAAACCCTGGTACCACCAAAAAAATAAAAATAAAAAAAATCAAACAAATGCATAAATAAATAAAGAATGAAATGTTGGTAAGGGTGTGGGTGCTCATGCAAACGCACAACTACAGGAAATTGAAGATTTTATTCTATTTGCGTTGGTTCAAGAACCAAGATTCAAATTATACTGAACAATCACTGACAGAATTTCCTTGGGCAATCATAAATCACCTGAAGGAGTGGACTGAACACCTACATGAGTTTGGTGGTCTGCTGAGCTTAAGTATGTATCACTAGTTTTTATTTAATAATTGTATGGATGTTAAGTCAGCTTCCAGGGTGAGGTGTAAAGGTCACTGAAAGTACCACATAGTCAGAAGTGCTTCTGACCCTTACCTGCAAGAGCTCATCTTTCCACAATCACGCTGTTCTTCTTATTCAAGTTCTAACAGTCAGCATGGACAACAACCATTGTCTGGGTCCTGGCAAAGCCGGCATTGGTTCTCTTGCTTGCTATAAAAATGGTCATAACACCAGAAGAGAAATGTCTCGGCGATGTCTTACTGCAGCCCATAAATATAGTTGACCTGTGGCCACAGGGAACCTAGGGCCACAGCAGAATTATAGCTGCAATCAGTTTACAGAGTGAGAGGACGGTAATGGATGTGGTGGTTTAAAACAATAAACAGTATTGAACTCTAAAGTGGGAAAGAGCTAAGCTTCATGCTGATTCTAATGGAGCCAATTTAAAAGGTCTGCATCTTGTCCTCTGAATAACTACTACAAAGACAACAATATGCAAAACATTGCAACTCTCCTCCTAACCTGTTTTGAAAGTTTCTCCGTGCTATTTTGTCTTTTCTCTCAATAAAGTGAGTAGAACTTTAAAAAATAAAAATAAGTTGCACTGCCGGGCGTGGTGGCGCACGCCTGTAATCCCAGCACTCGGGAGGCTGAGGCAGGAGGATTGGTGCGAGTTTGAGACCAGCCTGGGCTACAAAAGTGAGCTCAGGACCAGCCTCAATTGCATAGCGAGACCCTGTCTCAAAAAGACAAAAAAAATAAAATAAAAAAAATAAGTTGCACACACAGAAGTTACAAATCCTTCAACAAAGTAGAGAAATGTTTGTGACATGTAAATGGAAAATAATTTATATACAGACACGTGCACTTATGCACATATAAAACTACATATCAATAAGAGATAAACAACCTAATAGAATTGGTCATTGCCATGGATAGTTCATCTTGAAAGCTCATGGAAAAAAAGTAAAGTATAAGAAATAAAAAAGTAAGAAAAAATAAAAGTGGTTAATCTCCAAATAAACAGTTAAATAAATAAATGTGTCAGGAGGAAAGGTAATCCAGGAGTAATCCAGAGGTAATCCAGGAAGTATAAGGGAACTAAAAACTTTGCAAGAAGATCCAGCAAGAACCTTGACTGCTTACTGACAAGTAACTCCATGAAGATACTGTCCTTCTACAGAATCAAAGAAGTTTCTCTTTTTCTTCTTCCATTACTGCTATATGTTTCACTGAGTACATACTTCGTGGGTAACTGGTACTTGTACATGATACATTTTCATTTTTTCTTTTTTACCTTCCTTTCCTCTCACCCAGCCCCCTTCCTAAAACCTCCTGGTCTCTTTCACATTTGTATCTTTTATTTCAATGTCTACTGTCTGTATAATCTGAGGGTTTTTCTTTTTTTTTTTCCAGTACTGAGGATTGAACTCAGGACCGTGTGCTTCCCAGGCAAGTACTTATTCTACTGAGCTATCTCTCCAGTCCTTGAGTTGCTCATGGAAGGGAAACCATATGATGCTCCATTTTGGGTGTTGGACTTATTACACTCAAAATTATGGATACAAAGAACATTCTACATGTCACAGAATGCATTCAAAGTCCTTGAGAAAAATACTTGAGGATTTTCCCAGGTAATCAAACAATGATTGATACACCCTGTCAACTTGAGAAGTTCAGAATCTTAGCTAAGTGGCTCAGCAGTTCTCTGCGCTAGGGTGTAGAGGAGGATGTGCCTTAGGGTGGCTCTTTATTCTCCAGGGTTATGTGATTGTTAAGGTTTATGTGCATTTGATCCTTCAAGGCTTCATGCAGTCATGGAGGTGCAATTATACAGTTTGTGACTCATGATCAAAGACTGAAATGATGGGTGTTTGTACTGCTGGGATTTAGGGTGTGAGTGCCACACCCAGCCTGGGGCAGATAGGCCAAATGTAACATAAGAGAGACAGAGAGACAGAATTGCTCTCTGTTGCTGTTGTTGTTGCTGTTTCTCCCTTTGTTCTCTCTGCTCTCTGCACCCCCCCCCCATGAAAGGCTTCTCTCTGCCAAGTTCCGCTCTGACTTGGACCCAGCCGAGTATAGACTGAAACATCCACAAACTATGAGCTAAGTAAACTTCTCCTTCCTTCATTTTAGGTGTTTTCTTGCATATACTGAAGCAAATATAAGTATATGGTCTTATTTTAGAAAATGTGGGGGCCTGGCAGGATGGCTCAGTGGTCTAAAGCACCTGCTTGGGAAAGCTTGGGCAGCTTCAGGGACCATGGTTCGATCCCTGGCCCCACATGCTGCGCCAGCCCTGCCCTTGGGGTGGGCTGAGACAGCCATAAAAACGAGTGAATAATCAAACAAAGGTTCTGAAACAAGAAATAAAATAAAATAAAATAAATCTTAAAAAAAAAAAAAAAAAGAAAATGTGCCATATGCAGCTGAAAATAATGTGTATTCAGATGTGGTTGGGTCGAACACTCTGTATATGTTCACTAAGTCCATTTTTGCAATTTTTTTTGTTTGACCTATCTTTTTGGGATAAAAGGCTATTGAGATATTCTCTAAAGATTGTGGTATTGCATATTAGATTTTTCATGTCTGTTAAGATATGTCTTATATAGCTGGATGCTCCCATGTTGGGTGCATACATATTGATGAGTGTTAACATGTCCTCCTGAGTTTTTCCACTATCCAGCATGTAGTGGACTTCTTTATTTCATTTTATCATTCTTAGTTTGAAGTTGAGACTGTTCAGTAGAACAGGATTGGTATTTCTTTTTCTTTTTTTCTGAGGTGATAGTGCATGTACTATTGTTTTCAATCCTTTGATTTTCAGCCTATGAATTTCTTTATGAGTTAAGTGTATTTCTTGTATACAGCATTCCACTATGGGAAACTATTTTCTTTTAATTGGTGAATGGAGTTCATTTACATTGGTGGTTGTTATTGAGATGTATTGATTTATTGTCAACATGTTATTTACCTGCTGTTGTTTACCTCTTTTTTCCTGTTTTTAATTGTTGGCCCTATTTGGTAGGTTTTTTCTATTCCCACTCAAGGAATTCTGGTCACTTTTATCCTTCTCTAGAATATATTTCAGCATCTGTGTAGGGTAGGCTTTGTCATCATGAAGTTCTTTAGTTGTTCTTTGTCATGGGAGTGTTTCATTTCTCCATCAAACTTGTAAGACAGTTTTTTGGAGTATAGCAGTCTGGGCTGGAGTTTGTTTCATGAAGGACTTGAAGTACTCTGCTGCGTGCTCTTCTTGACTTCATGGTTTGTGAAGAGAGATCTGTTATTCTGATGGATTTTCCTTTCAATGTGATCTGTTTCTTTTCTCTAGCAGCTTTTAGTATATGATTGTTATGCTGGATTTCTTTGATTTTGACTATTAAATATCTGGGTGTGTTTTTAATTGGATTGATGTTATTTGGAGTTCTATATGCTTCAGTTACCTGAATATCAGACTGCTTCCCCATATTCTGGAATTCTTGTATTAGTACTTCTCCTCATATTCTTTTTATATCATTTGTATTGACTCCTTTTTACTCATTGATGTCTATTAATCTCACGTTGTTTTTCTTTACATCGACTTTCAGATGTTGAATTACTTTTTCTTGCATTCTAGGTTTTCAGTGTGTGTGTGTGTGTGTGTGTGTGTGTGTGTGTGTGTGTGCAGGGTCTCACTACAGAGCTCCAACTCATAGGACTCATAGTGATCCTCCTGTTTCCTGCCTCTCAATCCATACCTGGGATTATAGGTATGTGCCATCATGCCCAGACTCCACTGTTGACTCAGTATGCCTGAGAGTGGAGCCTGTGCTGCATGCGGTGCCAGGGATACACCCTGGCCCTTGCATTTCCCTAAGCAAGCTCTTGGTCCTGAGCTATACCACCAGCTCCCATTCTAGTTGTTTTTAAGAGATCTTTTCTTAACTTTTCACTAGCTGTAGCGATGTCTTCAAGATCTGAAACTCTATCTTCACTTTCATTCAAATGGTTTTGCCAGCTCATCATTGAGATTTTAATTTCCTGTGTATCTCTTTAAAACTGCTTCCTGTATTCTATTTATTTCCTATATTGCTCATTCAAAGATTCCATCATTTTTTAATCTCCTCTATTTTTATGAGAGTCTTCTTTAGAAGCACTTATTAACTCTTTCATTATAGTTATCATTTCTTTTTTTACATCAGACATTATTTTTGATCTGATTTCCCCTATACTTCTCTGCAGATGTTTCTTTATTTCAGACGTTATTATTTCAGAGATTTCAGCTTTGCGTGATTCCCAATTTCTTCTATGCTAGTGTCTCCTGCATTTATTCTGAGTGGGCTCAGCACGTGAGGATGAATTTTTCTCCTTCTCATTGGCACTTTGCATGATATTGTCCTCTGACCTGTGATGTAGAGCTTTGGTACAGTTATAACCTTAGCACCTACTGAAATTTTTACCCAAGAGAGATTATATGGTTAAGGCAGATATAGTTTTTATTCATAGAACTACAATTACGAACACTAATAATGGGTAGTGATCTTTAGCAGTTGACAAAACTTTTGTAACTAATGGGATTGTTCTTTAGACTATAACAGCAAATATTATGTCTGTGTAGCTATGCAGATATTAAATTAGGAATTTCTATTTAAGTTGGTGCCTCTAAGTTCTATCTGATCGCCTCCCCTTGATGTGCCTGGGGTCTTCTCAGATTACCTGGTTATCTGCTGCCCCCTCTGTAGATCAAGAGAAAAAGACAGAGGATGCTCCCATAGCTCTGAGTCTGGCAAAGTGTCTCAGCTTACCAGGTCTGGATCTACGAAGTTTGAACTGGTCCCCGTGTGCCTGGTGTGGGTCTGGCTGCTATGTTCAGCTTCTTCCTGCTATAGCCAGTGGAAATAAACCCGCTTTGCGCCTCTGGCAAGATGTTCTGCTCCTGGATTAGGAGCCTGTCTGATAGAGGAGGTTCCCGTCAGTGTGCAGATGGTCCCACACACATGTCATCCCTGGGCTGGGGCTGCAGGAGATCCAGTGATCCAATGGGCTTGGTGGTACAGAATTTCTCACACACATGCCATGCCTGGGCTAGGGCGGGAGGCGACTGGTGAGCCGGGCAGAAGTTCCCACACACAGACCAGAACTGGGCTGGGGATGAAGGGGTCTGGAAAACAGGGCAGAAGGCTATACACACACATACTCACACACACACACACACACACACACACACACCAGGCTTGTGCTGGGGTCACAAGGCTACTTATTTATTTGGTACAGGATCTCATTACAAAGTTAAGACTTGTAGTAATCCTCCTGTCTCGGCCTCCCCAGTTCTTGGATTGCATGTGTATGACATCACATCCATATTTGGTGGCTGGCACTGTACACCCATGGTTCTGGGGCCAGCACAGCATGAGGTACCAGGATCAAACCCAGCACTTGCACATGCAAGGCAGATAATTAGACTGCAGTGCTTTTACCCCAACCTTAATTTGATGTTGACTGTTCTTCAAAGAACACTGTGTGCTTATCTTTATCATTGACAATAAGTTAGCTGCTTTTCCTTTAGAGACACTTCACACCATGAGGATGTGCTATGTACGATGAGCATTTCCATGGAAAACACACCAATACGCTATATGAGTTACTTATCTAATCACAAACCAACACTCCTCATTATCTATCATGCCATCTTCCTGCCATATTAAAAAGCCTCTGAAAGCAGAACATGGTATTAATAACCACCATAAATATAGAACTTTACATTCCCTTATGTTGAGCTAACAATCTTCACCTACATATCAGACAATCAAATGTGTCATTTGAAGTGAGAAGCAACAAAAAATGTAAAAGACTCATTTTTTCACTGGGGGGGTTATTTGAAATGATATTATAGATTTTATTTGTAACTTACAGCACTTTGTTTTCTTAAGTGAATAAGTAAAAACTTTTTAAGTAGGACCAGTGGTAAAGCTCAGCAGACCAAACACTTGCTTATGTAAGAGCAAGAGTAAGGTTCAGGGTTCAATTCCTGGCACCTCATACCGCACAGAACCCATCCCTGGGTGTGCTGAGCCAGTGATGGGGTCTGGGCATCGTTGCGTGCTGCTGTAATCCCAGCACTAGGGAAGCAGAACTCAGGAGGTTCACTGTGACTCTGAGCTGCACAGTGACACCCTGCACACACACACACACACACACACACACACACACACATTAAATAAATATATAAAACTTCTAAAGCAAATTTTACTTTCAAAAATACAGGAAAATTAGAAAAATTTAAATCTGTTTATTTGGATAATAGACTGTCCTGCTGCTAATTATGAATATAATTAATTGATCCTGTCTTTCACAACACAATTTCTTTCTGCAAAAGTATTGTTTCTTTATTCTACTGTGTTTCTGTTTGTTGTTTGTCTCTGATGTTTCTCATTTGATTTTCCACACCTCACTGAAGGGAGAGTATGAGACTTCATCTGTCTCTCTTCAAGGTTTCCTAGAGAGAGAACACTCAAACTTCAGTATCTCACACTTATTTTTTACCTATGTCTACCTGGTGCAATTTTGTCCTCATCTAAAGGGCATCTGCTGCCCTTACCAGAGGATAGCTGCCTTGGCCAGCAGCGTTGGCAAGCCACCAAGAAACAGAGGGTACAGCGAAGCACTCCTAATGTCTCATAGATGCATAGGGAGCCACCAACAACAATGAATAATTCTGGCTGAAAATGATAGTAGCTTTCATCCTACATAAGGATTCAACTGGTACAGAATTTCTCAACCACTTAATAAAAGACAAAGGAAACTGAAGTTGAAGAAATTTAAAAATTAACATATACTCATTACTGAAATAAACCAGACCTACATGTGTAAATATCGTATAGTCTCCCTAATATAAAACTTTAAAGAAGAAAATAAAAACTTTAGGGCATAACACAGCTGAATGTGTTATGGATTAAACAACGAAGTGACTGGAAGCAAGTAAAAGAAGAAACATATCAGGAGCAAAACCCTATACTTATGTCCACAGGATGAATAAGATATCGATCCTAAAATGAAGTTCTTTTATAGTCATGTAACTACAAAAAAATCTCTTTTGACATTTCAGTTAAGAAGTTGTCTATTTAGTACCTGTTTATCCATATTGTCTATGAATAAAAGTCTTTTCTTTGGTGGGTACTATCTTATTTGTAGATATCAGAAACTTTTCACAAAGACATAGCAACATGGCAGAGCTCTAATTAACAAATACCCCACATAAAATCACTTCCATAGAAGAGATGAGCAAACCCAAGAATGAAGGTAATATTCGTGGGAGCTAAGTCTGAATTAATATGGTAATTCCAACCTAAATTATATGCTTTATATGAGGCTACCTCAGAGAAAAGTTTGACATTCAAGGGTCACATAAATGAAAGGCTTCAAAACATGGAGACTGCCTTACATATAGTTATATGACTTTGAAAAGACTGTACCTTTCATCTCTAGAGGTCTCAGGTTTAAAAAAAGGTAGAGATTATTGTGTATTCAACTGCTTCTTATTATTTGTGGCTATTTCCTGCTTCATTACCTTTCTGTAGAAAGAAGCAATAAATGCAAAATCTCCCATCAAAACTCAACTGCAGCGCTCTATATCGCTGATACCTGATTTCAGCATAAATGTCATGCACTGTGTAATGTGAATTTTTCAACAGTGCTGAATGCAAGGCTTTCTTAAATTGAATGAAAATGTGCCCATCTGCATGCTTTTCTTTTTGACACCATTCATTGTCTCTCTTTTATGATTTCAGCATGATTCACTCCATAAAACTTCAGATGTGAATGGTGACATACAAAGAGATTATAAGCCAATACTTGGAATGTTTTAAAAATGCCATATAAAAACATGCTGCTCGAAATATAACATTTATTTAGAAATATCCCACATAGGCTCTGTGGCAGGAACTTAAAAGCACTTCTCCTCAGACGCAAAAGTGCTTGTACCCACATTGTGAATTCAATAATGGATTATAATGAATTCTTCCCAAACAATCACTGTATAGCTGTTTGCACTTCTTTATGAGAAATTTGACTTTAAGTGGGAAATTGGAATTCAATATTTAAGACATTTGAAAGGAGAAAGTCAATAAAATGACAAAGATGAGATGGATGGTAACGCCAAAGTAGTGACCCCAAGTGCTGGTAGGTAGAGCTTGTGTGGTGTTGCGGAACAGCTTATTGAGAAGGGCTTTTAAAAGGTTATTATTCTACTCTCTTGAAAGTATTGAGAAACCATTTTTTAACTGAAGATTTTTAACTTTCTTTCTCTTGCACGCCTGTTTCTTCCATATCCAGACACTGAAGTGATACACTGTTAAGTTTTTGCTCTGGCTCAGCAGTTCTACAACTGGGAAATATTCTAGTTGAAAAATGCCCAGGACTTTCACAGATTTATTTTAGTGGAAAAGTAGTAACACTCTCCCTCAGCAAGGCACAGGGTAGTGTTGGCAGGAGGACATCTGAGGCCATCTTTATCTTAGTGTAAAAAGCCAGGAAAGCAGATTTGAGCAAGCTATATTGAGTAACACACAGAAGAACAGAAAGTCATAAATGTTGGCCAAAATTGTTCATCCTAGCCAGAATAACTACTGTTGGGCATTAATTATTAAAATGTAAATTTGATTATGTTAGAAGTACAAAAATTATAAAATAAAAATTGAAAGTTCAGCGAAGATCAATGTATTTCTAAGAGTCACAGACAAAAAGTGCCACATTTATATCTACTTAAAGCTAGAATATTAACCTAACTATAACTGGAGTTTTAAATAAAACAAAAGCATTTTGTGTCTTGCCTAGATTAGGACTCCCAGATGACTCAATGACTTTTCTAAGATGCTAAGTAACAAGTGCCTGTTAATTATTTGGGATGGAAAGGAGTAGTATTGAGAAATATATAAGAAATATCCAATAACAAAAAAAAATCTTCAAACATTATCTTTTAGATTAATAATAAAAAGCTTCCACAGAAAAATATTCTTGGGCCTATACTTTGCTATTTTATTTTATGAAATTTATATTTTTAAATGATTTTGCTTGGACCCATGCCTGACTTCCGGTCCTGGTCCTGGTCCCGCCAGGCCTGCGTACCGGCTGGGTAAGGACCCTTAGCCCGCCTCCCCTGTTTCCTTTCCTTTGTTTTTTTTTTTCTTTGTTTGTTTGTTTGTTTTTTAACCCCTCCTGCCCAAGCTCCAGTACCGAACTCATCACACATCTCCTCTGGCAACCCATCTGGTCCACGAGCCTACCAGGACTCCTCAATTCCAGAGCTTCGCCTCCACCTACAGACCAGACTCACAGGGCTTCACAGCAGCCAGAAGCCCAAGCTCTGACATGTAGACAGGAGCTTCTGTAGGGGAACCAACTTGGGGGGTCCAGACCGAACATCCATAGATGCTAACAGCATAACGTCACCAAAGTGCAGAGTTCACTTCCATACAAAATGATAACAACAAGGAGTAGGATGCAATCTCAGGGCCTGAGCCCACCCAAATCAAATACAGGAGACACTACCATGGAAGAAAATGGGAATCATGCAGATATAAACGATTTTATGTGGCAATTAAACTTTGACTAAAACTATAAGTTTTACATAGTATCAGTGCCTTATTGTCTCTGTCCATACTTAAACTTTCTGAGAGATTTTCTTAAAACTCCTCTACGTAGGTTCTCACTTAGTTGTGCACACCGCCACACATGTGGCTCGAGCATGGCGGGGCATCCTCATGGTCTTCTGCAAAGTTCTGGCTCTTCAGCACAACTCTGTACTCTAAATTCAACTCCTGTGGGCACATGTTGTATTCTGTACCTCTGCTTATAGAAGGATGAGACTATTCATGGCTTTCTGAACAGCACCCCAACCAAGCCACTGGAATATTAGAACACACAGCAGACTAATGTCGTTCATCTCCTTTGCATATCATATTTGTTTTCAACATTAACCACGATACCTGCATATCTCTGAAATCCATTCTCTTTCCTCTATCCCCAGTCTTCTCAGCCTGAAGTACACTTCCCTACCAGAAGCTCTCAATAAAAAATGATGTAAAACTTTCTCCTGATCCATGATTCATTCCTCACAAGTCAAGGAGACAATGTGATAATCTAGTCCTGTCATTGTGGAAGGTAGCTTTTATAATGACTGGGATGGAAGCTTTTATACCTAACAACTACTCATTATTTACTTTCCTTTTAAGTAGCACTGTTCAATATATAGAAGCTATAACTTACAAGCTTAAGATTTCTTACACTTTTGTATCTGGCTCCTACATATTTCATTTTGTCTTGAGTCTAAGAACTATAAAAAAGTCACATCTGGTCATATAATGCTTAATTTACTTTGCAGGGCTAATTATTTGAACCTGTTTAAATACGAAGTATTTTAAAGTATACAGGGATAATGTATATGGCATTAGAAGCAGTCCACATTTTAGAAGACCAGAATGATAGACATTCCACACATGGTTTTAGTATTACTCATTGCTATCCTCAGTGTGGTTGCTTCGTTTCCACATATCAGCATATATAGTTAGTTGCCTTCAGAATTCCAACAATTAACTGCTTGTTTCAAAAACTTTATGGAGATTCATAGGACCATTGCCTTAACCATGCTGTATGTATAAATGTATGGTTTTGTTCCTGCCGTGTTTCCTCGCTCTTCTCCTAACCCCTCTTCGTTGTTTAATCCTTATGTGCTACTACTATGGATTAATAGAGTATATATACAACTACTTTCTCTTAGTTCAGTAAGAAGAAAGATTTGTACTAACATTGTTTAGGAAAGTTATCATGGCTGCATCTTGTACTTTGAACAGCTACTATGAAACAACAACATGCATTGTATTAATTATTGTGGCTATCCTACTAACCTGTTCTGAAACTGTCTCATTGCTATTTCTTTCTCATTATTTTTTTTTAAATGTACAGGAACGATTAATGTACATAGGCCCATGTGGTACTATACAGATGAGCATTTGTATATAATTTGGCTCCACATACTGATTAAATCTCAAACTAGGAGTCAGCGAGATAGCTCAAGGACTAATGTAACTCTTAGTCAAGGTTAAGAAAGCACAAGGCTGAGCCAACCTGATTCTGGGCATTCTGGTGCACACTTGTAATCCTCGCACCGGGCAGGCTGCAAGCAGGAGGATCACTACGAGTCCAAGCTGTGCAGTGAGACTCTGAAACTTTAATATAATAAAATTACATTACACATTAAATGCAAATACATTTTTAAAGTTTTAATTTTGTGTACTCTCATACATTGTAAAGAAGAACCGCTTCTGTTTAACATCAAAATCAAGTGTTACAAAAGCCAGATGGACCCAAAAACTATAACTAGTACTCATCAGCATTTATTTTGCATGGATAAATGTATAATGCATGTCTATTGATGTAAAGCTCCTCCTGGTATTCAATAAAAAATGCAAATTCGGCTCAACAAAATGCCTACCTATAAATTTTATAGTCTCTTATGAACATTAAAGTGCTTAGAACAATATGTACACTACTGTAAACATTTACTGCATTGTTACAAGTAAGTATTGTGCAACTGGTGGTATTTAAGAAACATATAACCCTCCTACCAACAGTATATTTTCCTTCTTGCTTTCTTTTTGATCTAACAGAGGAAGCAAAGTATCTTCCCAGTATTCTGATAAAATAGGTCAAAGAGGATATTAGAAAATGGAAAGATACCCCTGGCTCATATGTAGGAAGAAACAGCACTGAGGAAATGGCATACTTCCAAAACTGTTATACAGATTTAATTCAATACTGATGAAAATGCCATTAGCATACTACATTAAATTGGGGAAAATTTTTGTAAAGTTCATGTGGAACCAGAAAACATAATAGCAAAAGCAATCCTGGGCAACAAAGCAAAATAGGAGGTTCATTTTCATTATTGTCCCGAAAGTAACCAAAATGAAAAATAAATTAGTAAAATAATTATGTATAAAAATTATGAATGACAGACAAGGTGTTTTCTGCAGAGACTGGTGCTCCTTAGGTGACATAAGTCTAACAGATTGAATTAACAGGGCAAAGAAGAAGGAAAATGACTTTTATAGTCACGGCCATTGAACTACATGGTGAAACAGTTGACAGTTTTAGACAAGATTCAGACCCAGACCTACAGGCCAACTTAATAATTAAACACCCCCATCACTATAATCAATCACTGTAACAAAACAAAGTAATTGATTCAGGAAAAAATAATTGTCAAAATTCAATGCAGATTTCCCATACAGTCTTCTTAAGTGTGACATTAGCAGGCTTTAGGCTCAGCTCTCAGCGTGGAAATCTACCTGTGAAAGGAAACTGAAGTAAAATCTTATCTTTTCACAGCAGTAATGTATAGCACAATTAGTTCTGCTACTGTTTCTCAAATCTGGATATTCATTGATAATGTGGAATTCTTAAACATAGGCAGGATGATCTTCTTGGAGGGACCCCCACTTTGTCATTGTACACCACCTCAGAAACCCTACTTGCTTGCTCACAACAGACCAGTTAGATTTCCTACTGGAAAACCTAAGTAGATAATTCCCAAGACCCCAGTGAACTCATCTCATGGATCCTTTATATTCCCTCTTGTGCTGCAGACGTACTGGTTGAACATGTGTGTGGTGGGATGTGCATGTGTGTGCGTGTCTGTGTGCATGTCTGTGTGTGGGTGCCCCTGTGTGTGTGTGTGTGTGTGTGTGTGTGTCCTGGATGACTTATCTTTCTATTGGGCCCATATGCTAAAGTCGTGTTCTCTCTGAAATCTGTACATTATAAAGTTTTTGCTGTATCATGTTTTGTGTTTTATTAGTTTTTATCTTCCAAGTTGCACATATCACAGGCTAACTTCCTCTGGTCAAAAGCCTCCAGGAAGGCAGCAATCCGGTTAAGACTAATGTGGACACAGGCCAGATGGAACTGTGGGTTTTCCAAGATGACAGAAGTACCCTGCATGTGGAACACTTTGTCACATGTTGCAAATTTGTGACCAGATAGCCACTAGAAAGTCTGTGTCTTATGAACGGTACATAATAAATGTCCATAGGGACTGGCGAGATAGCTCCATGGCAAAAGTACCTGAGTGGCAAGTGCAAGGTAGTGAGTTTGAACCCTGGTCCCGCAAAAGAAAAAGAAAGAAAGAAAGAAAGAAAGAAAGAAAGAAAAAAAGAAAGAGAGAGAGAGAGAGAGAGAGAGAGAGAGAGAGAGAGAGAGAGGGAGAGAGAGAAAGAAAGAAAGAAGGAAGGAAAATTCTAAATGTCCATATCCACAAACCCTGCAGCCCTGTGCACAGAGTTAGAGACTATGGCTGATTTTCTGGCTACACAATTGGATTAAACAAAAATTAAAATAACCTTGCAACAGTTGATATTTAACAGGAGTATCAAAGAAATATCAAAATCCCTTTTGATCATACTACAAATAAAAGTGTTTTTATTTTGATAATGATACTGCAAACATTAATTCCTTAAAGAAGTGCCAGGATTCAGCACTCTAAAGTTACAACTTTTGTTTTATAGTTAACATATATCTGGAGGATATGTTTTATTTTTTTTAATTTGTATACATCTATTGTATTATAATATTTTCAATATGACTATTTCTATAAGTTCATATTTTAGTGGGTGATTATTAATATTATTTTGATGCTTTTTGTATTTGGAAAGAAGGTGATTTTATTGGGGTCTGAGAGTTTGCTTATTGTTACTTTTAATTTTATTTGTCACTTAATTTATGTGTTGGTTTATATACAAGCGCTCCTTCTGGAAAAGCAAAGATGATCAAGGCTCTTATCTTCTTTGCATTCACTCCGACAAAACAAAACAGAAAGGTGAGTATAAATGAGGGACCATTTTATGGAGATAATTTAGAAGGCCAGCATTATAGACTAAAACAATTGGGAGGTTGAATAGGAAGTGGGGGACAGGAGGGATGAATTGGTGGAACACAGAACTTTTAGGGTTCTTGAACTATTCTGTACACTACCCTAATTATGGATACATGCAATAATATGTTTTAAAAGTTCATGAGATATACATCAAGTAGCAACGCTCCTGTGAACATTAGGTGATTAGGAAGCATCACAGGCCGATTGGTGCAACAGATATATCACCATGCTAGCGAATGCTAACAGTGCTGAAGAATGCGTTTCAGGGACAGGAGGCATATTCTGTTCAAGTTTTCTTTGACTCAAAATAACAAAGTTGATAAAATTTATATAGGACAATACACAGTACTAGCAAAACTGGGGAAATCCGAATAAGTTTAATGGGCTATGCCTTATTGAGCTTAATGTCAATACCTCATTGCATGGTATTGCATTTTATTTGTGCAAGTTGTTATCATTAAGGAACTCTTTGAACTATTCAGGAACCTATAATTACTTCCAAATAAGGGTTTAACTGAAAGTGTCAAGTATTTCATCTTCATTCTTTCTAAAAGCATTCAACTTCCCACCCTCAGAGCAAAATCGGAGCTTGTTTCTAGGTTGTATCCATAGAAAAAGAATTTTCATTATTTTGAATTAAGAGAATGAACCACATCTGAATAGTAAAACATTTGCACTGTTGACTACCATTGACATTTCAAATTTTTTTTTTTAATGTACTTTTAGTACAGGGTCTACAGAGTCTCACTATGCAGATCAGATTCGTAGTGATCCTCCTGTTTCCAGCCTTTCAAGTGCTGGGATTACAGGCCCATGCCAGCACACCCAGTCTGACATTTCAAATTCTGATTCAAATTACAGAATTTATTTTATTTCTTCCACTTTTTTTTCCTATTCCTTGCTTGTGTTCCACTTCACTGATATAGAACCCTTATTACCATTATCCTTAATAGATTATCTTATTACACATATCCACTTCACCTAGGCAATATTTTTGGCCTATAACCCATCCTTTGCACACACCCTACGAGTCTGTTCACTTCCATTCTCTCAGTATCACCTTCTGAGATTCCCAGCACAGGGATAGCTTCTCTACTTCTCTAAAAGTGTGGTCTTTAACACACATGCACTGGACAAGGGTGTACCAACAGGCCTCTCCTCACTCGTTCTGAATGCTATGGAAACTCACAAGGCCATTGGAAGTTTCCATCTTTTCTGTACTATCTGACTATCTACCCATGATTCTCATGCATAGGAATTTTGGAGTGAACTGATTTGAAAGTGAAGGAAATGGAAAAACATCTATTTCATTGCTCTTGGGAATATTTAAGTATCTGGAAACTTACAACAGATGGTAGGGACTGGGGAGGTAGCTCAGCAGCATTAGAACCTGGCAAGTAAAAGGTCCTGTGTGTGATCAATGTTCAATTTCTAATCACACACACACACACACACACACACACACAAACACACACACACACACACAGGAGAAATGAAGCACTTTAAGTAAATTCAATCACATTAGAGTTGATATAAAAGGAGATTATCTCTTTTTTCTTTATTTCCGTTTAATTGATGATACATGTGCCTGATTTATTTCTGGAAAATGGTTTATTCTTTTGATGAATACATTTAATTACATATGTGCTTTGTCCGAGAAGAAATGTCTAGCTTCTAGGATGAAGAATAAAACATTGATGATTTAATATAATGAGCATACAAATTTACCAATTAGTCAATATAAAGCTAAATAGAAAAATTTGGAAATAGTCTGGGGGAAAGGGATCACAGAAAATCATATATTTGTTTACATAGCAGTAAATAGCACATAAGAGATGTCAGAGATGTGCTATAGGCCTAAGACACAATCTTAAGACAAGGACGAGAAGGCAGAAACAGAGAGGCCCTAGGCAGACAAGCCCCTCCTCATGGCTTTCTGTCTCAATGAAATTTAAGATATGTATTCATGAATAACTACTAGAGGAAGAAAATCGAAATGTAACACAGTTATAAGATCTGTTGCCTGTATCATAGATTTTATGATTCTAGGGTCTCTTGATTTCTTCCTTCAAAGCAACAGTGAAGCAGTGACGCGTTGACATATTTAGGAAGCGCTACTGAACTGAACTCGTCATCACCTGGTGCCTTGGGCGGGCACAGGAGTCGACTTCATGTGTTAAATATTCTCAGTCATTCCCATTCTCTGTTACAGGAGCCAAGGGAGCATTTGCTCTCAAGTCATTGTTTGTGATATTTCCAACCTCATTTCAATATTAAAAATGCTAACAATATAAACATGACCTATTAAATAGCTCTAACATTTAAATTGGAAGGAATTGGAAATCATTTTTGTATGTCACAGGTGGGAGGTTTCCCAGCTGTTGAATAAATGATTTCTAAATTTTCAAGCATGGTATCTGCCATATCTATAGTCTAAAGGTTATCTTGCCTTCTAAATACATTTTAAATCTCACATTTGAATAAAAAGGAATATATGTAACCTTTTTCACCAATTTTTTGAAATTGGTATGATACTCAGGGAATGGTTTTATTTTCAAATATAATCTTTCAGCTATCAGTTACTGTAACATATGACTGAATAAAATAAATAGAAGAAAATACTTTTAACATAATTTTTAAGAAGAATCATAACTTGATAAAATAAGAAGCTAGCTAAAAGTTAGAGAAGGTCTGAATCAGCTTTAGGCATGGCATTCTATCACAGTACTGTAATAACTAGGATGTTAATTCCATTTCCTTATGCAGGGAATTAAATAATTGAAAGTCATTATTTTTGAAATTATTTTACCTCCAAATTGTTTAATTCCCTTCCTTACTGTTTATGTTCTATGCCTTTCTTGCCTTTCATCAATTCAATTCTCTATAATTTGTAAGCTACATGACGCTAGGATTTCATTCTCTTTCTTGAGAACCTTACTCTAGCTAGGTGTGATGCTCCATGCCTGTAATCCCAGAACTTGAGAGGCTGAGGCAAAAGGATTGATGAGTTTGAGGCTAGCCTGGGCTACAAAAAGGAGCTCAAGGCCAGCCTGAACTGCATAGAGAGACCATGTCTCAAAAATGCAAACAAACAAATAAACAAATAAAAACAAAAATCTTTACTCTAAAAATCTGAAAATCTGAATACCATTTAATGTTGGTTTTCATTTTAGCGATAATGAAAACCAGATGCATCACTCTATTTAAACTATTAGTTGCTGCCACCATTACTAATATAAAGGGACTGCCAAAACTTCTTTGCTTTTCATGAAAGTCTATTCCTTCACATGTACCCCTGTCATTTCCTGTTGCCTATTACAAAATACTACTGATTTGGTACATTGAAGCGCAAGCAGTACAAATTCTCTACTGTGCAGATTTTTCACTGACCTTGAAGGGCTAGGGCCAAAATATTAGCTATCTTTTTAGCACTTCTTTTTCTCCAAATTTTTGTCCACAAACTTAGGTTCCTTAACCCTTTATAAGAGAAGTTTAGGGATACCATTATTCTATAACATAGGTACTTTAACATCACTGTCTTTCTGAATATCAAACACCATAGACTTAACATGAACTAGTATCTTCCATCCGTCATTGCTATTCGGTTGCCTATTGCTTTAAGACTGAAGAGAATGTGATTTAAAAAATTGTTACACATTTTTACCAGATATTTAGAAATCTAAGCATTGAGAAAATTGTAGCAGGCGAATCCTATGGCATTTTTCCTTGTCTCATATTCTCATTAATTACTTTGTTTTGTTTTCCTCTAAACCAAACATTTACTTGAGAAAGCATAGCAATAATTGAAATTGTATTAGAAAATACACACACGTAAAAGGCCAGATTGACAGATATTCCAAGCATGGTTTAAGTCTTACACATTGTTACTTTGAGTGTCTAAAACCTGTTGGAGATTCTTAGGAACACCGTCTACTTCATCCTGTGTATATAAATGCATGGCTTTTCCCCTGCCATGTTTCCCCACTTTTCTGCTTGCTGTCTCATCATTGCTTAATCATTAAGTACTTGAATTCCATTCTGCTGTTTTATGCCTTTCCACTTTTATTTCTGCTTTTGTGTTCTTACACTAGGGTGACTATATGATATTTACACATATAGTTCTGTTTTATTTCACTTATGAGTATATCTTCAAGATACACCCACTTTTATATGAAGTCTTCTGTTCAAGCAGATTATGGGACCACAAAGGAAAGGGATTGATGATGTAGAGTGTGCCTACGGAGAGTCACCTAGAGAGAAGACATTCTCTCAGGTCTTCACAGAGAGCAAACTGGTCAAGCAATGGCCGTGACTCATCCAGATAGCTGACACTGACAAAAGTTCTATAAAACGTTGTACGTGGTTTCAAGGTAAATCCTGTGGGGATTTGACTGACATTGACATATACAAAAGTTACATGTTTTGTTATATAGGTCTTGCTTTAACTTGGCCTTAACCACTCAGCAGAAAAGTTTAACAACGAGGCATAAAAATCAAAGCTAGATTAATTTGCTGAGCTGCAAAGGCTCAAGTCGCCAGCTTCCAACATTACCAGTTCTGCTGATAACCCACTAGTATTATGGAATATTGGACAATGTGTAAAGCTACTTTCTGTCAGTTCAATGAGAAGTATTTGTACCAATGGAGTTTAGAAAAGTTATTATGTCTGCATAGTAGAACAACTACTATGAAGACAACAATATGCATTGTATTAATTACTGTGGCTGTCCTCTAATGTGTTGTGAAACTGTCTCATTGTTATTTCTTATTAAAAGTACTGAATAAAAAAAAAAAAAGAAATGAAACCAAATTTACCTGGGCTCATGGTTCTGTAGATATAAGGAGAGGTTGTCACAGCTGATGGCATCTTTCTGTTTGGCAGCACCAGGCATTCTATGGAAGGAGACAGGTAGGTAGCAAAGGTATGTTGGTTCTGATATCTCTCCCTTTTATTTACAAATTTATCAGTACTCAGTCCTATGAGTTCTACTCTAATGATGCCATCTAAATCTTAATCAGGACTTAAGCATGTCACCTCAAAACATGACAGTGAGATTACATTGCACCTTGTTGATTCCTCACAACGAGGACTAGGATTTAACACAATAATTCCTTAGGGACAAAGTCAAGACACGGCCGATCAGGACTGATCCAGGTCAGGAGGGTTGTGATCATCTGTGCTGCATAAGCCAGAGCTCCCTGGGTTCTGTGTGTCTCTCTTTCTCTTATGGTAAGTAGCTGAGAGGAGCAGCCACGTTTTACTAGCAGAAGTAAAAGCAAAATTCATAAAACTTTGTTGTATAAGTGAAGTAAGCCACAAAAACTGAAGATAGCTAAAAAGAGACATGGAGATTTGAACTAAAAATTATACTTTTTGAAGACTATTGAAGTTACTCAAGGTTATATCTGTTTTTTTTTTTTTTTTTTTTTTTGGGACCGGGGTTTGAACTCACGACCTTGCACTTGCCCAGCAGGCACTTGTGCCTCGGAGCTATCTCCCCAGCCCCTACAAGGTTATATCTGTATCAGTATCCTCTTGGCTAATTTAAGCTCTCATTTCTTCCAGAATCACCTCAACTGGACTTCCTGAAGAATTCTGCCAAGTCCAGAAATTGGCTTACTCAAGTAAAGGGTAGGCTTTTGCCCATAAAATAAAATAAACTAAAATAAAATAAATAAAATAAAATAAAATCAGAATGAGAGACTGTTTTTAAAGTTTCACTTATCCATATCAGAAAAAGCTCTGCCTCCCAGAACAGTTCTGAGGCTACAAGGATCAGGCCTGCCTTTCTGTAACCTCCACCCACATACATACCCTCAAGAGAAGTGTAACGTGTCCGGCTATAAAAGAAATTGTATCTCTCTTAAGCACCTATATTACCAGGTTGGTATAGTTGTCTTTGCTCTGAGAACTTCCCCAGAACCTGGTGACAGAAGTTCATTCCTACTTCTGTTTTCTCTGTAGTGTCAATATTGCAGTAGTGAAGACAAGATTTTGATCAGCAGGAAAGTATTACGCCTTTACCAGATGTGCCTATAAAGTCTCCAGATGCAGGCAGAAATTTTCCCATAGTTGCTAATTCCAGCATCTTTAGAACAGTTATATTGTTTGCAAATGTCAACTTACTCAAAACTGTGGAAAATTCTCTACCATTTTTTTCTTTCCATCCCTATGCATTTCTTCAGGTACTTGTACCCAAAAACCTCTGTAGTCCTAAAATTAGAGAAATCTTACATCACAAGCAATCACTTGGCTTTACTCCATTTGGAAATTCTATGATTGGTATCGATTAGCCAATACTTACAGCATTCTCTAGGTAGAATCAGACAAGGTCAGCTTTCTGTTGCTATCCCTGTATCCTTCACACTGTTTCTAAGTATGGAAGAATGATTTCGTTTTAGGGTATACGATGAAGCAAGGAATGGCTTTATGGCCTAGATACAATTAGTCACTGACTTTTCTATCAAGAAATAAAAATGTTGCTGTGTTTGTTAACAACTAAATTTTCATTTCAGATACATTTTCAAGGTGAAAAACCATGATATTCACAGTGTGATTTTTTTCTCTTTAAAGCATACTTAGTGATTATCTGCCTTTGAAAAGTACTTAAAGCTTTTATATTTAGACCTTGTCATTGTGTACATTTTGCTTTATTTGACTCACACATTAGGAGTTTCTTTACATAAATAGATTCTCTTTCACTGAGCAACAAGAAAGTATAAAATATACAGGAAGAAGCTCCCATTTACTAAAGTATTTCAAGGAAATATTCACTTACTAAAGTCTGCATGGAAAAATAAACCGTTAAGCTCTTCTTCTGAGAGCAAACTTGCTTGTTAAGCCCTTATCTCATATCAAAAAATAAAATTTTCAAAATATTAAGTCTTAGACAATTTTTTAGTACTAAGCAAGATAATAAATCTTTCCTACTGTCTCTGAAGGAAATGGAAGAATGAATTTAGTACTGTGATTACCATACATATATTAATGAATGTCCTTTGCTACTGTACTAAAATTATTAACCGAACCACAGCACATTAGACTTGTGTGTGCTAATCTGTCAGCTGCTCTTAAAATGCCTCTGTTGAATATGTTATAGGTGTAATAGACTCATAAAGCTTAATATTCTTCTCAATTGGGATAAATCTAATAACTTGGAGAAGTTAACATCAACTTTATATGATGTATAATTTTTGAAACACCTTAATATTTAACTGTATTTGCATTGTTACAATGCCGAATATACTGGAAACATGGCAGAAAGATAGGACTAAACTGAGGGTGGGAATTCTAGCCTATAATCTCAGCCATGCAGAGACTAACACAGGAGAAGCTCAAGTTGAAGACATGGTGGACCACTTAGCCAGACACTGTCTCAAACGAAGAAATAAAGACATGAGATGTAGCTCAGTGTAAAGGCCCGGTGGTTAGTTTCTAACTCCACAATATATAAATGAGTAAATAAAAAAATTCAGTGCTCACTTTAGTAGCACATGTATTAAACAAACTAATTCACATTGGTTACTACACAAAGTAAATCCAAATAGATTAAATGCAATAGTTAAATTGGTTAAAAGAAAAGCATTTTCAGTAATGTATGTGGATTGATATTTTTTAACTGACTGGAAATTCTGAAAACATTTGCCAAAAAATTTTTTAAAGAATTTACTACTCTTTGGGTTTACAGAGAAACTCCACAGAGAATACAGAGCAGTGAAGTTTTTGCCAATATCATATCTTACATAAGCACAGTACATTTGTTTTAAAAAATAGGATGATTTGGACCCATTAGTAGAACTCAAGCACATTCATTAGTGTTAAGACAATTTTACTTCTTATTTCCAGGAGCTCTTGTAGTGTACCACACCAAGCTTAGTTATGTTTTTGTGGGGTTTTTTTTTTTTGTTTTGCTTTTTTTTTTTTTACTGACTTTCTTTATTTTTTTCATTTTTATTACTTTTTATAAGAAATAACAGTGTGACAGTTTCAAAACATATTATTAGTACATTCACAATAATTGATACAATGTATATTTTTGTCCTCGTTGTAGTTATACAGGGCACAGGGTTTACAAATATTAAATTTTCTAGTGATTATTGGTACAATAGATTCCTTCTCTTTGATCTAGGAGAAGGTAGTTGTATGCATAGTCAAATATCTCAGAATTGCAGTTTGCTACAGGCAAAACATACAATGTTGGAAGCTGTTGATTTGAGTCTTGTATAGCTCATCATACTAAATTACCCTGCTTTTTTATGTTTCATGCTTTACTTTTCTGCTGGGTGGTTAAGGGCAAGTTAAAGCAAGATCTGTACAACAAAACATGTAGCTTTTGTATCTCCCATGGTCAGTCAAATACTCTCAGGATTTACTTTGGAACCATGTACAGTGCTTCATAGAACTGCTGTAAGTGTCAGCTGTTTGGATGAGTCATGGCCATTGGTTGACCACTTTGCTCTCTGTGAAAGCCCAAGAGAATGTTTCTCTCTAGGTGACTTTCCTTAGGAACACTATATACCTTCAGTTCCTTTCCTCTGTGGTCCCTTAATCTCCTTGAATAGAAAATTTGGGAAACCACTAGTCATAGAATATTACAACACAGGTTCTGCTCTATCCTGAGTTCTCACTGGCCTTGAAGGGCTAGGGCCAAAACATTGGCTACCCCTGTAGCCCATTTTTTTCTGTAATTTTTGGTATGTAAATTTATATTCTTAGCCCTGCAGAAGAAAAACTTGGTGATATTATTACTCTAAAACATGGGTGCTTGAGCTTAATATCACTGTATTTCTGAGTATCAAATATCTTAGACAACTTGGAATTGGTATTTTCCATAAATCACTGATATTCTAATAAATCTCTATGGAATGTGATAAAGGCAATTACACATTTTTTTACACAAATATTTAGAAATATAAGCATGTACCGAATTTCAACCTGCTCATCCTTTGGCATTTTTCCTAGCCACCTTATTTTTGACCAAGGGATCAAACAACTTTATTGTAAGAAAGATAGCCTCTTTAATAAATGGTGTGTGCAGAACTGGTTCTCTACATGCTGAAAACTAAAAATTGACCCAGGTCCATCATCATGCACTAAACTAAAGTCAAAATGAATTAAAGATCTAAATATTAAAAGAGAAACGCTAAATCTCCTGGAAGAGAAAGTGGGGAAAAAAATCTTAAAAACATCGGGGTAGGTAAAGAGTTCATGGACAAAATTCAAAATGCACTTTTGACACTTGAAAGAATCAACAACAGGACCTCATGCAGCTAAGAAGTATTTTCACCTCAAAAGAAATCATGCTTTATCATCTTACCTTGTTAGTTCATTCATTCGGTTTTCAGATCTCATTTTCTTTTTTTTTTTTTTTTTTAAGAATTTTTTGCTTTATTTATTTTTTTTTTCTTGTTTCAGAATCTTTGTTTGTTTATTCAATCATTTTTATGGCTGGCTCAGCCCGTCCCGAGGGCAGGGATGGCGCAGCATGTGGTGCCAGGGATCGAACCGTGGTCCCTGAAGCCGCCCAAGCTTTCCCAAGCAAGAGCTTTAGACCACTGCGCCATCCCGCTTGGCCCCTCAGATCTCATTTTCTTAACTTTGGAAAATCTGGTCATGTATCTTACAGCTCACGTTGACACATGGATTTGTTTGATATTTTTCCATTGAAAGGTGGAAAGCACTCTGGTTTTGGAGGTGCCAACTTCCCAAAGCCATGGGGCCCTGACTATGTGCATGACCTCTCCTTAAGTGTGACTTTCCTTACCTGGCTGAGACATGATTTGTCAGGATTCTCTGAAACTGGGTCTATTTTCATTGCTCTGTACTCCAGTTTTGGAATTACATGGCTTTGTCTGTGGAGGTGCACTCTTGCCATTGTCTACCGTACTCTGGAGGCTGAAGTAAGAAAACCAAGTGATCTTGCACCACAGTGAAGCCTGTATTCAACTTAAGACTTAAAATGTCATTGCTGGGCTCTGAAGTTTGCTCAGTGTAGAGTGCTTGCTAAGATGCATGCCAGACTGGGAGTATATTGGGATATTCTGATGAATCATGCACCTGTAATATTTGAGTGCAAATGGAACTGCCATCTCTCACAAAACAAAACAAACAAGGGGAATATAAATGAAGGACCATTTCATAGTGAAGAAAATAGAATAGATATACAGCTACTTTCTCTTAGTTCAGTGAGAAGAAGGATTTGTACTAATAGTATTTAGACAAGATATCAGGTCTTACCTGTTTTGAAACTCTCACTGCTATTTCTTTCTCATTGAAATTAATAAAATATAAAAAAGTAACCATGAAAATGAAAAGACTGGATTCACTCAGAAGTACAGACAAACATTATGGACAGAAAAACAGAAAAAACCTCCACAAAATTATCTAGAAATAGGTCTATTTATGTATACATATAAAATCATAAGAGCATTAAATATGTGCAAAATACACTAAAATCAATTACATTAGTGCTACCATTAGCAATTAGTATTTCTGTTATTTAATTGATAGATTAGTTAATCAGCCATTAGAAGTAGAAATTATTGTAGCTTAGTGTGTATATACACACAGGTTTGTCTGCATATGTACTGATTGCTACATTGTTTTATTTTTTGCCAGTAGAATAACATCTCATTGTCTCATTGACATAGCATTGTAAAAATATCTCTTTTTTGTGCTGGAAATCGAACTCATAATTTTGGGCTTGCCAACAAGTATTGTGATACTGAGCTATACTCACCGCTATAAAAATTTCTGTGCAAATTATTGTACAGAAATATACATAAATATATAAAAATTATAGTTTTATTGGAATAAAAACTATAATATTGTCAGAATTTAAATGGACTTGCTGGATAAATCTCAATTTAATCTGCACTATGACATCAGCGCATGGGCCAGGGAGTCAGCTCAGTGTGAGCCGGGGAGATAGTTCAGTGGCATAAGCATTTGCCTGGCAAGTGCAAAGTCCTGAGGTCAATCCCTAGTATCTGTCCCCCGCAAAAAAAAGCAAAGGAAAAAAAAAAAAGAAATGAAAATATACCTGAGCTAAATGATAGCTGGAAAGTGATTAGGTACTAATTTTAAGTGCCTTTTCTCAAAATGTAGTTCAACTTCGAGCAGTTAATTCAATAGGTAACTTAATTTTAAATGATCATTTTAGCTTTTTTTAATTGGTTGATTTTATTGGTACTTTTTTATATACATATGGATCACATTCATTATATGGAATTTGTACCTGCACATGATATAAGTTGAATCATTTTCCCTCTTTCCTATTCTCCCTCCTACCCTTATTCTCCTCCTCATATACTTTTATGATTTCTGTAATCTCCCTGGGTAATTCATTTCAAGCCAAGCGATAAACTTATTTCAATCACAGTGACAGATAATATCTGTCTGGCTAGATAGGAAAGTATATTTATACTATGAAATATTTTTTGATGTACACACTGTATAGCGTGGTTGTTTTCATTTGTGATAAAATGATCGTCCATTAATATGGGAGTTGGTGTCTTTTAAATAATATTCATATTTGTTGTCACTAGGGCTTATGGCATTCTAGTCAGTTACTCAAAATTAGTCCCCACTATCATTAGTAGAAATGGCTTAGTCAAGGTAAATAATATGTAATTTGTGCAAAATTAACTATATTTCAACAGAAAGTCTCAGAAAATTAAACTATAGCTGGTCAAATGTTCAAAGGCAACTTTAACAATCCTGTGAGTATAAGGCAACTAGGAAAATTCATCCTGAAAATGGATACCACCATATATAAAAAAATGCACCTGCTTTTTCCCCATGAGAGTAAATACAAACACAGGAAGAAATTTTAATTATCTTTTGATATGTAGAGAGTTTTCCATACATTGCAGGAAATGTATAATTTGAAAACATCAATATATGTACATTTATGCAGCAAATTTCACATCATTTTGGTTCTAGAAGTTGCTGGAAAAACACAGGCATGTCTTTGGGTGTGTATATATGCTGGAGGGGCTCACAATGTTGTGTGTCCCCATCAACCGAGCGTGCACGAGGACAGCACCTGGAGGAGTCTGAGGCATGCAGCTGAGGGCTCAGAGCTCGCTTTCCAGAACAGTTTTTTCTTTGGTCATTACATTTTCTCTCCTGCTGCCTGGTGTAGTTTACCTCTTTATTCCTTACCCTTCTTGCTCCCTGATCTTGGTCTCTTCTACCCCAATCCATCTCTTGTATTGATTTCAGATTGTCTTAAAGTGCATGTTTCATCACTTTACTTCACAGCTGGAAAACTTTTAACTACTCCTCATTTTTATCAAAAATTAATCATTGTACTCTTCCAAAACTGAATTTCATGATATGTGATCAAAGGTTCCATTTGCTGACAAATAATTACTATGTACCTAGCGTATGTCAAGTGTTAGGTAGATTTGGTCAGTGAAGACATAATGCTTTCTTCTCTCATGACCTAGTGGGAAAGAAAATAAATATGTGAACCTTCTAGGGCAATAAGTGTTAAGGGACTAAATAAAAAATGCATCTTAGACAATATGAGATAGTCATTTAATTTAGCAAGAATATTGGCAATTCCTCTTGGTGCCAGGCTGTCTCTAATTGATTGAGGAAATAATGATTAGGAAAATGCGGGAGCTTGGTGTGGTGGTGCATTCCTGTAACCCCAGCACTTGGGAGTCTGAGGCAGGAGGATTGTTTCAAGTTCCAGATTAGCCTGGGTTACAAAGTGAGTTCGTTGCCAGATTGGACTGCATACTAAGACCCTGTCTCAAAAGACAAAATGAAAAGAAAAGAAACAAAGAAACAAAAAGAAAAGAAAAGAAAGATGTGGGGTTTTGGGTTTCTAAATGAAAGAACACTACAAGGATCCATTATTGTCAGTTTCCATGACAAAATACCAGAGGTAAGGCAACTCAAAAGACAAAAGGTTTTTGAGGGCTCATGGTTTGAAGATTTCAGGCTCTGTTCACTTGTCTTTGTTGGTTTGGGCCCAAGACAGCAAAGTATAGCATGGAAAACAGGCGTGATAGAAGATTTGATGACTCCATGGTTTGGGAAGAGTGAAAGAGTCATAATAAGGAGCTGGGGTTCCATATAGGTCAGGGACAGGCTGCTCTGGATCCTTCTTCTTTCCACTGTATCATTCCGTACAGAAGTTAGGTCAGCTCCCAATAGTATCATGGACTGAGGCTCAAGCCCTCAAAACATAAGCCTTCTGAGAATAACACTTAGGATTCAAGTCATAAACAGCATCTGGAAACGAGTGCATACTGATTAACAGAGAATCTCGAGAAACACTAGCTGAAGAGGAGCAAGCAACACAGTGCCTGAGTTGGGTGAGAAGGAGGAAAGCTATAAATGGCTTTAATGGTCCCGGTAAACAAGTTCTTCTTTATGATGCATGAGTATAAGTTGATGGTATCACTTGTGTTTTGCATAAAATACATATTTTATTTTATCTCTAAAGAACACTGTTGTAAAGAAACAGCATTGAAAGAGAGCAGGAGAGCTATAAGACTTAAGACAGATTCAAGCATGACATGACTATAGCAAAATGATATTTTAAGAATAACAGGACAAGACAGGTATTGGGTTCAGGTAGTGTTGAGATGAGATCTTTTTAGTCCTACTTCTCTGATAAATTGTAAATTATTTTGAAAATTATTTATATGCATGTAAATTATCTTAATATACTCTGTGACAAAATTTTCATTTTTAGTCTTTTATTTATATGGTGGAGGCTCTTTCTACTCAGCCTGGACTCATACTAATCCTCCTGACTCAGCCTCCCCAGCACTAAGATAACAGTTATGCATGAGCTGTCATGATGCCTACAGTTCTGGGGCAGGCAGAGCATGCGATACTGAGGATAGAACCTGCCCCCCCCCCCTCTCCTGCCATAAGACTCATGCAGTCATGGAGTGGTTTCTAGAGTCTGTGATGGATTATTGTGGTTGTAGATGCTGATCTGGGACAGATATTTTGCTTTACAATGGAAGGAGGAATAGAGGCTAGCCAGCTGCCTGAGCTGCTGCCCCTCCTTTGGCTCTTTGCTCTTTGCCAGCACCATGAAAAGTTGCTCTCTGCCGTGTGCCACTCTGTCTTGGAGCCAGCTATGTCTGGACTAAAACTTCTAGTAACTTTGAGCTAAATAAACCTTTCCATCCTTCCTTTTGCATGTCAAATATTTGTCCCAGTAATGACAGAAGATTAACGGAGACAGCATTTGGCACAAGGAGTGGGGCCATTGCTGTGGCTAAGCCTGACCACGTGGGTTGCATATTTAGAGAACAGATTAAAGGAAGAAATAGGAAAAATTTGGAGATGTTGCGTACTAGAGAAGCACCGGAACTGCTTCAGTTGTTCTGTATAGGAGATTTTGGTCAGAGCTCAGAAGACAAGAAGACTGATAGAAATCCTGCCTGTAAACAAGGTGAGGGAAGTTTCTGCTGGGAGGAAGAATTACACGGGTTGCTGGACTCCAGATGATTTATGTTTTGGCTTGGCAGAAACCTCATCTACATTTTCCTTGTGTGCAAAGACTTTACCTGAAACTGAGATTAAGCATAGTGGACTGATTAATCTCGCAAAAGATATGTCAAAGCATTAAAATATTGAGGCACTGGCATAGCTGTTGCCGGTAATTGCCATAAATCTACAATTTATGTTGAGAATCAAAAGCAAAGAGCCCCAGATGATGATTTAAAATACTTTGAGTTTGGACAGAAAGAAAGCACCAAGAAGGCTGTGGACTTCAATGACAGTGCTTAGATCTCCACTGGTTCTAAGAAGAACCAAGACAGTGGAAAGGATGGCCTGAGGACCTTACTGAAGGCAGAAGGTCTCCACCCTTTGCAGGCTTAGATTTGCAAAATGTCAGGGATTTAGACTAGACGTGGAAATCTCGAGCCCCATGTTGCAGAATGACATTAGCAGCCTCACCAGGTTCCAGAATAGTCTTGACATGGAGAATTTGTTTCTTGCAATGAGTACCGGACTGCTCATCAATCCAGGCACTCAACACGTACAGCGAAGAGAAAAATAAGCATGGCTACTGCGCCTGCTGGCTGCAAACCTTGCCATTGTTCATGTGGCATTGGTTTTATGAACTTGTAGAATTCAGGAGTTCTGAGGTTAATAAGGCTTCCATATAGATTTCAGAAGACCTCACAGGCCAGGCAATGTGCCCCTGAGATGGCAGCGTGTAAAGCTGTGAGTGAAACATCTAACCAGATTTGAAAAAGACAGGAATGTGAGTCATCTAAGGGAAACTGCAAGGAGAGAGAAAAACTAGCCTAAGAGAGAAGTCATGGAAGCTACCATCATAACTGCCACAGGGGTGGAGCTATGTAAGTTTTGGAGCTCACAAATCATTACAGATTGCTTCAGATGTTCCACATGGAACTATGGGACTTAATGTTTGCCCTGATGGATTTTGGACTTGTGTTGGTCCCAATGGTTTGTATTACCTTGTTGTCTGTACCTTTTGGAATGGTAATGTTTATCTTCTTCCACTGAATTTTGGAAATATTTAACTTTCCATTTGTACAGGGGCTCATAGCAAAGAGTTTGCTTTTAATCTTTGAGGAGATTTGAAACTTGAACTTTTCAGCAATGCTGAAGCTGTTAGGATTTTGGCTACTCGTGGACATGGACTAAAATGCCTTTTACATAAACGGATGTGTGAGAGTCTTTAGGGGTCCTGGGGTGGAATATTATGGTTTGTATACAGGTGTCCCCCCTAAAGCCTCACACAGTCATGAGGTGGCTTCTGGAGTTGGTGATTGATCATTGTGAGTGTGGAGGCTGCACCTGCCATGGGACAGGCAAAATTTTGATACCAATGTAAGGAGGGGAGAGGGGCTAGCTAGCTGCCTGAGCTGCTGCCACTCCTTTTGCTCTCTGCCCTTTGTCGTTGCCATGAAAGGTTGCTCTCTGCCATGTGCTGCTCTGCCTTGGAGCCAGCCAAGTATTGACTGAAACCTCCAGTGACTGTCAGCTAAAAAAGCCTTTTCTTCCTTCATTTTGAGTGTCAATTGTCCAAGCCATGAGAGAGACTGAGATAGATACTGATTACTACACTTTAAACATATACTTATCTTTACTATTAGATATTTCTGCAATCCTTTTTGACTTCTCAAACAAAACTTACAGCAATCACAGAAGACTTACATTTTTATACATGGTTGTTTAATTTTCAAAAAAGATTGAAGACCTATTTCTTTCATAGAATTTATTATTTGTAAATTCCTATATCTAAAAATACGACTTTCATACAGTTGTAAGCTACCTGTCAAACAAATAATTACTCTACTTTTTAGATAATATTGATGCACCTCTACTTCTGGAAATTGTGTTTGTTAAGCAGTGACTATTCATTAGATGTTGATATAATGTCTATTTCTTATATTCTGAAATGTAAGCTATGTGTTTGTAAAAAAATGAGATATGTTACCTTTCATGACTAATATTTTAAACACAATGTGAAAATTAATGAAATGATCAACAATTTCATCTCTAGCTCATCAACAAATACTGCTTTCCTCTGTTAGTTTCATATAAATATATTTATTTTCAGTGAGCATGATTTAGCCATTTTACTGACTTTAAGTCAGTGTAACTATTCTATGCAATTCATTTAATTGATTCTATGGAAAATTTTCTGGAAATTTCAATCACAAAATAGTTTACTTGCAAAAGCATAATAAAGGGTACTGAATTTCTTTGGTATATTAACTTCACCCATAAACATCAAAACACAATTACTATTTATGACCACTAACTCTGTTTCCATTTATTAACTCTGAGGAAAGTAAAATAGCCTTTTGTAATAAGCAATAGAATATCACCAGAATAATATTTTATTTGTTGGTTATTAGATTGTCATTCACAAGAAATGCAGAGATATGCATATATATGTATTTATATTAGTTAAATCATTTGTTCCATGAATAGGATATTGAAATCATTCTGCAGTGTTCATACCATAGTGTTCTTAATGCATCAGAATTATTCAATAATTCATGTTTTTAATTTCACAATGTTTTATAAATGTGTTTCCTAGTGAGGTTTAAAAATATGTGGAGTTTTGAGAGCATGCAATTTGATTTAACTCTAATTCCAACTTTTAAATATCAATATGGAAATGTGAACAAAAATTCTTTCCAACTGCTGTTCCACCTCAAGATATCCAGTCAGTTCGTTCAAGACCCTGAGAAAAATCAATATCTGGGCAGGCATAGGAGTGTCCACCTGTAATACCAACAAACAGAACCAAGGGAGGAGAATTGCAAGTTGAGCATGAAACCAGGCTGCTTCAATCCTAAGCTAGTTAAATTCAAAGATATTTTGACCTACATAGGAAGACTATGTGTCAAAAAACAAGCAAACCATCAAACAAATCAATTCTCCAATTTGGAGATTCATATTATTGGACACATAACCTCTATAATTCATATGAAAGTCAAACTCTGTAGTTATATATTTCATGGCCCCTCATTATGTACAGTAGTAAAAGAGTTATAAAACATTTTGGGTACTGGTAATTTGCTAACTTTTATTTTAGTTTTGATCTAATTCTAATTGGAATACACATTTTTCAATCGTGACAACAATGTATAACAGATGTATAGCAAATTCCAAATTCTTCAGTCTGAAAAAGACATTGCATTGCTCAGTAGAATCATATGTTCCCTGCCAGTGAACTTTTTCTAATACAATTTCTGAGTGATTTTTTTTTTAAAAAAGGTTTTAAAATATTTTTTCAATTATTTATTTTTGCTTGCTTATTTATTTGTTTGTTTGTTACAGATTCTCCCCAAACACCTTGCACTCATAATGATCCTCCCGTCTTAGCCGCCCAAGCACAGGGATTGCAGATGTACATCACCCTGCCCAATTTCAGTGGATGACACAGTGTACTCCAGGTCCCAGGTAGGATGGCATGCTGTAGCAAGGACCAAATTCGGGTCCTTGCGCTTGCCAGACAGGCACTGAGACCACCAAACAATATTCCTATCCCAAGAAGCACGTTTTAAATGGCCTCCCAACATCTTATTTTAAACCCCTTAAAGCACAAAACATGAAAATACTTACTGAAGTTGTGATATAATCATTAAGTTCAAATGACCATTTATGCTTATGAACAGATATTTAATATATTTTAACAGCCTTGGTTTGATAGTTATGCACATACAATTTTATCTTGTGTTTTCTGTGCAAGCATATAACTTTTTATTTAAATAATAGATAAGTGAACCTTATATAGTAAATACATTTAAATATTTTTAAAAATAGACTTGGAAAAGTCAGATGTATATTTATTTTCTGTAAACAAATGCATAAGAAAAATCTAAATTATCATAAAATATTTAAGTTCATGAAAGGGAAATGTATCTAAAACTCAATAAGTATCAAGAAGATCAAAAAATTGGAAAAATAAAGTTTTAGCTACATATTAATACTAATTTTAAGTACAAATGAACTAAATTTCCTAGTTGAAAAACAAATGCATTATCAAACACATAAGACCAGATAAGCGGGACAGAATTTTTTAAAAAATTGAAATATATTATGTCTATGAAATTCAACCTCCAGAAGTGAAGGAGAAATTAAATAGTCCCCCCAAAATTACACTACAGGTGGTTTATTGTCACTGGAGATAGTCTACCAAGAAAAAATGGAAGTGTGGTTTGAGTGGAAATGTAATGATTCTATAGAATATAGAAGCATAGGGCTGGGGAGGTAGCTCAGTAGAACAAGTGCTTGCCTAGCAATTGCAAGGGTCCTGAGTTCAATCTTCAGTACCATCAAAAGAAAATTAAAGAAAATAGAAGCATAATCAACTATTAAGTTCTCCAGGTAAAGTACATATGGAGATAAACTCATATTATTATGTAGTACTTTTTTTTTTTTTGTAAATCAACCCTTAATGTAAATTTAGTAGGTTTAAAATGCATAACATGCAATAATAAAAATTTATGGGAAAAGCTGGCCAAATAGCTCAGTGGGTTAAAGTGCCTGAAAGGAAGTACAGCAGCCAGGGGTTCAATCGCCAGGCCTGCCATGCCTGCCCTACCCCCAAGTTGTGCTGTAACCAAAGTTGAGCCTGGGTGTGGTGGCACGTGCCTGGGATTCCACCTCTTGGGAGGCTGTAAACAGGTGGATCACTATGAAGCCGATCTAGTAGTGAGACCCTCAACACCCTGTATAGTCTTCCCTAAAATACAAAAAAAAAATATGTAGCTATAAGAGAAAATGTGGCAATAAAAGAGGAGAGTTTTCTGTGTAACTGGAATTACTGATTTGATTATTGTAACTCTGGAGTTTTTCCTCAAATTCACATGATAATCGCAAAGAAAATAAACTTTAGTTTATATGTGAAATGACACACAAAATAAAAATGTATTATTACAAAAAAAATAAACAGAATGGTAAGGAAAAACATAGGTACAAAAGTATTGTTGGCATACAGTGGCTATAGTCTTCACCCCAGCCATTGTGCTAAATGTAAATGAATTAAAATCTTCAGTCCAAAGACAAAGAGTCGTAGAAAATTTAAATAAACAAATATATTCAACTATATGCCTATACTACAGAAAATTTCCTTTTGCAGAACAAAAAATACAATTTTTTTAAAAAGATATTTGATGCAGATCATAATGCAGAGAGCACTGCATCTGTGCTGTATTCAGATGTATCTTACTAATTAAAATGTGTACTTATAAACATTTATGGATGAAATATCATTTAGCATTTTGTTTATGTATTTATTTATTTATTGTTTTTGTTTTTGTGGGACAGGGATTCAGATTCACAACCTTGCACTTGTCAGGCAGGCACTTGTGCCACAGAGCTACTCCCCAGCCCCGACATCCAGTATTTTAGATATTTGATTTCTTCTTCCATTAGATTAAATATTGTACAATATTTTGGTGTATTTTACCTATTTCTTAAGAGAACATAACCAGTATATCTGACTTAAAGGTCTATTTTTGAGATGCAAAACATCTATTTTTCACAATACTTAATAATATATTTATTACTTAACTTTTACCTATTTATTTTAATAAAAATGGAAACAAGAGGCAGGATTTGTACACTGATAATTAAAAACATGAGATTAATGAGAAGAACATTCAGAAAATCATTGTCAAATTGTATGACGCAGGTATTGATGGCGATGAAAAGAGAAATGACCACTTGTGTAAGAGACTATACTAGCACACTCTTAAGTAGTAAATAGAGCAACCAGGGCAGAGTGCAAAGGAAGCAGAAGACTTGCACACTTAAATATAAAAATCACAAAGCTTATGGCATCATGTGATGATTTTTTAATATGCCACTGAAAATATAAACTGCAAAATAAAATATGTGAATTATTATCACAGAGAAAAATATAACAAAGCTGATTTAAACCAGAAAAGAAGGCTGCGGAGGTAGCTCAGCAGTCTAAGCGCCAGCCTGGGAAGTGCAAGGACTGGGTTCGATCCCGTACACATGGGCTGTGCTGGCCCTGGAATGCCAGGCACCTGGTGACTGCTCCTGAACCTGGGCATAGTGGGACATGCCTGCCAGCCTAGCCCTGGGGAGGCTGAGACAGGAGGATCATTAGGAGTCTGCACAGAATATGAGTCCCTCTTCCAAACAAGTAAGAGATTAAAAAAAAAAAAATTAATGAACCGGGCCCGGCAGGATTGCTCAGTGGTCTAAAACGCCTGCAGGTGGCTGCAGGGACTGCAGTTCGATCCCTGGAACCACATGCTGCGCCGGCTCTGCCCTCGGGGCAGGCTGAGCCGGCCATAAAAATGAGTGAATAGACAAACAAAGGTTCTGAAACAAAAAATAAATAAAATAAAAAATTCTTTAAAAAAGCCAAGCTTTAAAAAAAAAAAAAAATTAATGAACCAAGAAAGAATGATATCATCTCTATACAAGCAGCACAAATTTATAAGGAGAAAAATACAGTTCTCTATCTCTCTCTCTCTCTCTCTCTCTCTCTCTCACACACACACACACACACACACACACACACACACACACACACACACATGCACACACAAATTTTAAGAAGAAAAAAAGATATAGGAAATCAATTTCAGGGCTTCGTGTATATGAGGCTAATATCCCTCCATAGCATTAGGCCCCGACATTATTCATTTTATTTCTCTAAGTTTCTCAGGCTGGCATTGGACTTTCAAACTCTCTCCCTCAGCATTCTGAGTGGCAGAGTATACAAGAGTCAAAATCTCTTCGAAAGCATTGCGTATATTTGAAAGCCGCAAGAGTAATGACCGTGTAGAGGGGCGCGTGCAGCTTCCGGGAGCTAACTGCTTTCTGAAGTGGTCCTGTGCCAACATCGGAACTTGATTATTCTCACGTGTCCTTTCTCAGTTTTGTCCTGTGATGACCTCGGGGATAGGTCATCACTTTTCTGCGCCTTAGGAAAACAAAGTCTTGGGATAGAATTGGAAGCCTGCCAAACTGATTGTTGCTTCTCAAGTGCATCTGAATCAGATATTTCCTTACATTTATTAAGAATAATGTTTACATGAGAATTATTCAAAGACTTGGATAGAACACCGAATGCAGTTGAAACAGTAGGAAATACAATGACTAATTTCAGCTAGTGGAAAGGCTTGTATGAAAATTTATGCAAGCCAAAATTGTCTAAATGTGTGCTAGGTTAGTAAAATAAATTGTTTCACAGTTCCATGTTCATCCTCTTTTAACAATGTCTGCCAACCTGAAAAGCTACTTGGATGTTTAAGACAGGAACTAGACTAATCATTTCTCGTTAGTCTGTGTTAACTTGGTCTTCTCTCCTTATTCTGTGGCAAATCTTTCCCAAATGTATTTTTCTAGCTCTTTGTATATTTATAAGAGCCAAGCGCAGTCATTTCATTCTGAAGACCACGTCTTAAATCCTAAATTACACTACCAGTTATCATATTGGGGACTTGCAAGGCTACCCTATGTGTCTTTATCACAGCAGCCTCAAAGTTTCATTCATAGTAGTTTCTCCAGGGTCATTTTCAACAGGTGAGCTCCCAAAAGGCCAACAGTGATTCTGGAGTTAAGTAAAGCTGATCTAACCAAAATTTACAGGTTCTCCAGAGCTTCTTATCATTCCACTCAATAGTAAATGGCTTTAGGCTAGGGAGCCAGCCAAGTGGCACAGTGCCTGTTAGACAAGAGCAGGCTTCTAAGTTCAATTCCCACTGAAAAAAAAAAAAAAAAGTAATTGGCACGAAAGTGAAAATAGTCACCATGTTTTTAGCTCTGTACTCAGTACTGAATGCACTTTTTCAGAAGCTGTATTTATTTTTAAAGATTATCTAAACCATTGTTTTAAGCTGGGTGTGGTGGCGCACGCCTGTAATCCCAGCACTTGGTAGGCTGAGGCAGGAGGATTGGTGCGAGTTCAAGACCAGCCTGGACTACCAAAGTGAGCTCAAGGCCAGCCTGAACTGCATAGCAAGACCCTATCTCAAAAAAAAAAAAAAAAAAATTGTTTAGACAGAGGGTAGGTCTGTTGGTCAGTCTAGAATTTTCCTCCATGGATTCTAGGGGAGATGGAACCCATGGCTTCAGCTTCTGCTCCTCCAGCTCTAAGCTTCAGAAGATCTGGGACTCAGAGAGGCATGCTGGAACACAGGACTTTAAACTCACTCATTATTTAGAAGTCTGCCCTGACAGCAGTTGTTCCTCTGAACAAAATCGTAACTTAACAATACTCTAAGACAGCTTATTCTTTTTCATTTGAAATTCATGTTTCTCATCTTTAAAAAGTCAAAGTGCCACAGCAAGTTGAAAGACTGCATAGTCTACACTTGTCCAAACTATCTTTTTTTTTAATCAGTGAATTTATTATTCAAAATGTTATTATTCATAAGACCCAGTTCAAGAACGAAGGCCTCTAACATCACAAGTGTACTCTAAACACTTAAGAACAAAAGCCTGCAGGTTAGAAAGATAGGAATGTGGAGACATGTTTCTGAGAATTTTATTTGTGAGATAATGTTTTATTTAACAAAAATTCTGTGGGGAATTACTTAGTTTGGGTCAATATACAAAATGTATGGGTACAGTATGATATTTGATTCATCTATTCTTCAGGTAGTAAGACATCCACTTATGATAATTACTGCATCTATCATTTTAAACATTTGTCATTCTTCAGTGATAAGTATTTTGAAATTCTTTTCTGAGAATTTTTACATAATACGCTATTGTGTGTTAAGTATTTATACTCACCCTCTTGCAGCCTAGAGCTATGAAATGAATATATATAGTGATGCCCTATTTGGACCAAGGACCATTCCCCCCAGCTCTTTGGTTATAATTGTTCAACTTCTGAGATATCAAATACCTTCACTGCTACATGCATGATAGCTAAAAAACATCATTAACAAGTATCTGAAAAAAATTTTTTGAATCTTTAGTGTGCAGGAAAAAAAAAAAAAAAAGAAAGGATAAAGCATTCCTTAGGAGATGAATCTGTGCTTTTGAAGAAGAAATAGCTGGAATTAACTTTAAATTGTTTCATTTCCTAGAGCTAGAATAAGATTTTTAATTAGTTCCTCGAGTTGCTATGTTTTTCCTCAAATAGAATCATCAAACTCCCCCTAACATGGAATGTTAAGCCCACGTTAGCCCAAGGGAGAGAGAAAGCAAAGGAAAGCAGAACAAACATTGATGGCAAGAAGTTTTGTCTAATCTCTGTTTCTTCCTGTGTAATCCCTAGGAATGAAAAATCAACGTTGTTTTGCTGCTATTTTTTTCTCTCCCACGCAGTGACATAAATGAGCATGAATAGCTCTCGCATACAATACACCTTGTGTGTGTGTGTGTGTGTGTGTGTGTGTGTACTAGTTTTAAGGTTAAAAGAATGTGGGACTGTGATTCAAATCCAAATCCAAATCTTAGACACATCCGAGGCTGGATTTGTAGAACTTGCATCTGCTTGGGTGAAGCCCAGCTACTCATGGAAACAACAGATGCTGTAGCAGGCGCAGAACTGTGTGTCCACCTTCCCAGCTCCAAGGAGCCTGAAGCAGCATGGTTCTGAGTTTCTTCTTTGGTGTAGTGAGATGTTGTACCCTAAGTGTTAACAACATAAAGTAAAGCAACACAAAATAATATCATAGAGAAATCTACAGAATGGAAATCTACTTAAAGACACCAGGAGTACCAAGAAAGACAGTGGCCTATCTGGTCCAATCTTTCCCTTGTTCCCCACCAGCTGAGCCTCTGCTGACAGCTTTTCTCTGGGCTCTGGCATTATCTACTGTGCTCTGGAAATCCATTCACTTAGTAAAGGACAGAGCTTTCCCTTGCTGGCTTTGCTAAGGGAGGAAGAAGTCTGATATCTGGGGAATATCTAAAAGACAGAGAAAGCAAGAAAGGTGTTCTCCGAAGAGAGTTCAAGATTGCTGATTTGAGTCCACTGAAATTTTAGCTATCTGAACTCTAGCTCTGTTTCTCTATTTAAAGGTGATAGGGCCAGGGATGTACTTCAGTAGGCATGGCACCACCTGCAAAGGTTAGCTTGCGAGATTGAGTCCTGGTACCTCTCCAAACTAAGGTAAAATAAAAATCAAGGTGATACAGTAGGTTCTTATACCACTTTTCTTTTTAAAATGTATGTTATGACTGGCTCAACCTGCCCTGGGGGTGGGGCTGGCACAGCCTGTGGTGCCAGGGATTGAAACACCATCCCTGAGTTTACCTAAGCTAGTCAATGCAGGTGCTTTAGACCACTGAGCTATCTCACTGGCCCCATCTTATAGTACTTTTAGAAAATTAATAAAATTTTCATCCTTACCCTTCTAGTTCTACAAACACACACACACACACACACTCTTTCTCTCTCTATGTATATACATATATATGTTTAAATAACCTATACATTATGTATGTACATACAGATTCACAAAGATATACATTCAGAATATAGAATAGAGATATCAGCTACTATATATTGGTGTACATAACAATAAGGATTGGCATTAATAGTGGTATGGTTTGGTTTAAGTTCATTATCTTCTGCAGGTATGGTATCCAGTGAGAGGGTGGAAAGCTCATTGCACCTGTCTTTCTGTCATGAGTTCGTCCTTTTGACCTTTGGTGTGGAATTCTCATTGTCCCTCAAGGCCAAAGGAACCTCGCTCGCCAAAGGAGCGTACAAAGGGACTTTAGCAGGACATCTTAGGAGGAGATTATACTTCTATAAAAAGAGTTTTACTATTTTGCTCTAATCTCCTCTCTTCACACTAGAGCTCTCCTAGTGATTTGCAGTTGTTTAAAATATTGAACTGCCGATGGAATAAGCCTGTAGCTCCGACGTGAATCTTACCAGGAATCTGTTGAAATTTATTTCCATTTACTTTATCATCATTTTTGTATTTATGCTTCACAAATATGACTGACATTACAAAGCTGTTAATTTTTAGACTCAGGTGGAAAGGAACATGCAGGAATTCTGTGCCTTTGCCTGTAGAGATATTGTGACGCTGAGATATTGAACAGCACTTCTAAGTCACTACCGTTTTCCATGACAAAGGAGCCCCCCTAAATGAAGTCATTACAATGAGGACTACACAGCGCTAGCTTTGTGTAATCCGGGAACCCATGCAACTCCAATCACCTTAAAGGAGGAGAGTCAAAAGCAATTTGTAAATACAAAAACAACTCAAGAAAAAATCTATAGACATTAAGCTAAGTTTCATTGTCCCTTGAAAAATAATAAGGCTACCAGAATCTGAAAATGAATACAATTTAGCTTTTGTTTGGACAATACATTCAGTGAAAATTCTTGAAAGGCCATTTAGTAACAAACCTGAAATGTACTCAGGGTCACAATCTGAGGATTCATGGAGAATTCACAGTTAGAGGACCTTATATCTCCAGTGTTCTAAGTGTATAATGACTCAAGGTCTAGGAAAAGATGTAGCCTATGAAAGCAAGGAAATTTCACTCTCTATAAACTGCATGTTTACATATTAACAGGACATGGCACTGCCTATGAATATCTTGTGATACACAGGAAATGAACTAATTGACGCATCAAATCTGAGTCCATTCTTACTGTTGTTGTGAAATACTTTCGTGAAGACAGTTTCATGAAAATATATTTCTCATAGAAGAAGAAAATTCTGCATCTGAGGTATCGGCACATTGGTTTCCTGTGAGAAACCCCTTCTTCTGTCCTATTTTTGTGTCTCCAGATTGGCAAAGGATAAAAAAAAAAAAAAAAAAAAAAAAAAATGTGTCGTCACATGGTGTAAGTGTAAAAGGACAATTGCTATCTGACTTTCCAAAGCTCATTTTAGGGATTCGTTCCACTCATGAGAGTAGAATACTCCAGATCTGCCAATCGTCTATGCCCCCTGCCCACTGAGGATACCATTGTGTTAGGGATTCCATTTCAACCTCAGTGATACGGGGCAGAAATCGTGGAATCATTACACAATGCGCCATATCAAACATGTCATATTTGAAAGATTTTTCAATGAATGATAAGCTTTAAAAATATTTTATCCTCCTTCCAAAGAGCTAGTCATAAGAAACAGAGGTAAGGTTGTTATTAGTTTCATATATGCAGCTGGAAATTAAAAGAATCTGGTATCAGAGACCTCTGGCATTCTTTTAGAGGCATGAAATTGGCAGGTACATTGATAGAGCAAAACCAAGAATGGTGCTGAAAAATAAAAAGCCAAAGAATCTAATTTAGATTTCAAATTTCTTAGCACGAATTGTGCTTACAAGAGAATTGAAAATTATTAAGAGAATGCTATCCATGCAACAAGTGGCCATTCTTATACGCAGTGCGCTGCAGATGTGTAATTGCTTGGATCCAGGATCTTTCTCACATATTGAAGTCACCATATATTTAAGTTCCGTCTATAAACTGGAATGACACTTGCATAGAATTTGTACAATTATACATCATTAGCTCTAGATTAATTTTGGTGCCACCCAAAGTGTACATACAATATAGATAGTTGTTCTGCTATGTTTTTAGAATAATGTCAAGAAAAGCACCTGTATGTGATGTAGATGAGTGCAATTGTCTTCGATGGGCCTGTTCTTTATAACTGAGGGTTGTAGCCAGGGCCTTAGCACTGAGATACAGCCTTGGTCTTTTATTTGATTTTTACTTTGAGAGTCTCCCAAGTGCTGTCAAGTTTCTTGGCTGCACTTTGTAGCCTTCCCGAAGGATGAGCTTCCCTGGGTGTTGGGGTTTAAGATGGGCACCACTACTTGGCATTGTTGGTCAGGGTTTTCTGGAATACTTTGATGTAAAAGCCCTGGAAATGTTTTGCTTTTCTATTTTGTTTCCTGAAGAGATGCAATGAGCCATGTTCATTTTGTAAGAAATCTCTACAATGCAATTGGTGCATGTATTTGCGTATTTAATTGTGATATTAGGATTGGGCACAGAGGTTCTTGTTTGTTTTGTTTATTAAATAGGTTGAACTCTGGGAATATATTCAGCATAGCTAACATGCTTTCTGATTATGGGGACAATTTTCATGGCAAGTTCGGAGGTGGGAGAGAGCAATACAAACTGCTCCTCCTACAGCATGTCTGGTCTCATTTCCCGTCAGATGACCAGAGGGCCCACATGCTTTCTGTGCCTCCCCAGCTGCTAAAACCCAGCCAGTCTGCTTCATACACGGAGACTTAAGTTGTCACCACTGCAAATGTCCACTCCTGTCTGTCTGCCAGTCCTGTTCCCCAGTCCAGCCAAGACCTATCTTCCTCCCAGCAAGCACTTGGAGGGGAGGGACCCACTTGCCTGTCTTCCTTCTCCATTTGTGGGACGAACACTTTCATGATTGGCTAATGGAAGAAGAGTGATGGAACCCAGCGCTTCAGAGAGAACCCAGAGACATCATACCGAGCTACAACCTCAGCTGTCTCTCTTCTGCTTACTACTTAGAGATGGGCTCTTGCTAAAATACTGAGCTCCCGAGGGGATCCTCCTGCTTCAGCCTCCTGTGAGTACAGGAATGTGCTACCATGATTGGTCATTTGGCTAATTTTTAATATTTAAACAAGCTTCAAATGCATAGAGTTATAGATCATACTTATTATTGCAAATTTTTGAGTTCATGTATAACTTAGAAGTTATTCATTAAAAAATTAGTGAAAAAGTACAATTTTATTACCACTGCAGATATTTTATTAAGAATGGAGAATGGTAGCTAACATTATTATAAGATGTCTGTTTTTGAAGCAACTATTGGATCGAATATTCATTTTCTGCAGATCAAATAGCTTTTTAAAATATATTTGGAGAACAATCCTGTATTACTAAACTAACAAAGTGACAAATTACAGTAAAGAAACCAGAAGGTTCCAATTCTAAGAACTGGAACCATTGTACAAGGTGATATTAACCAACAAGTGGATAGTATCATTTGGAGAAAGTAGTGACAGCTAAGTACAATTCTAGTACAATTCAGTAGACTGAATTAAGTTGAAAATGAATGATTTTTTTGCATGTATTTAGTGCAAGGCCTACAGGGTCCCACTACCAAAATCAGAATTGTAGCAATTCTTCCTGTTTTTCAGCCTCAAAAAAACCCGTGAGTTGGGATTCCAGTGGGCGACACCCCACTCAGACTCATTTGCCATCTCAGCTTGCCTCAGGAATGGGGCTCAGGCAGCAGGCCGGGAATTGGACCCCCGGCCCCTGGGGCTGCCTAAGCCAGCACTTTAATCCACTGAGCTAATCTGGTTAGCTCTGAATTAATATCTTGAAGAAGAAAAATATATGCACAACTATGTGAGACATTTCATGGATGATGGATAGCCTACTTTTCGTTTTATATGGGCAATAGTTTCAGTGGAGGGTTGACATTAGAAGATGTAAATAATCAGGTATGTGATAAAGTTGAAAGTCGTAAGTCCTAATCCTGTACAAACACATATTTAAATGTTAAACAGATGTTACATCTTATTTGTCATTCATTACTCTTGCTAACTTAGAGCCCTTGAAACTGCTTAACTGAGACTTAAATTATGCAGCATTTTTAACCTTTGCAAGCATGAATAAAAGCCATTTCTAATCTTGACATCATTTCACTTTTTCACTACGAGGAGAACATTACTCAACACAGAAAAGAATAGTTTTCCTTTGGGCTTATCCTCAAAGTTATATTTCTATTTTTTCATTACAGCGAAATTATGAAAAACAAGCACCAGTGATGGAGCACCTCTACCCAGCTCCTGTCTGCAGTTTCTCATGTACAAAATTGATTATGGATTAAGAAAGCAAGGTAATAATCTATTTGTTTTGATACAAACATTTTCAATATATTAATGAGGTAGATATATAGATAGATATAGATATCTATATCTATATAGATATGTAGTCATTTGGAATAGTGTAATGTGGAAAGTTCATTTGCAAAATGCAAGGGAGATCCTATTTTAAAGGAAAAATTTCACAGCCTGCAAATTTGATTTAAAATGCCAAGTAAACAAAAATTATGAGAGACAGTGAACATTAAACTAGATAAAAACTGTAAACCTTTAATATGAAAAATTGAATTACATCACACTTGATTTGGTGAACATAATAATGCTTCTATAAATGAGCCAAATAGCTATTTTTCACATGCAGGTCTTTTTTTTTTTTTTTTTTTTGGGGGGGGGGGACCGGGGTTCAAACTCACGACCTTGCACTTGCCCAGCAGGCACTTGTGCCTCGGAGCTATCTCCCCAGCTCCCATCACATGCAGGTCTTATTAATGCATGGCGTTTGAAATGTACTCCTTTGTTCATGCTCAGTAAGGCTTAAGTTCAAAGATGTAGGTCAGCATATACTTTACGAGACATGTGAATTTAGGCTTAAACTTACTTTCTCCCTTTCGTCAATTTACAAACAGACATAGCTTTATCAAAAGTCATACAGCAGATATAATATAAATTTCTGGGAGGTAAAGCCTATGTAATTTTTAATTTTTAAAGAAAACAAATCTCTAGCTTTTGACATTTGTTTTGAAGACTAATTGACAAGTTTATTACCAACATTTAGACTGGAGATAAATCATGCATTTTTCCCTGTTTCTCATATAAATCAACTTAAAATATATGCCTTGCAATGAGTTCAGTCAGAGAGCTATTTGAATTTTATAAAATACAACAGGCAGCAATACCCTAGAGGTGACGAGGAGGCAGATGAAGATAAACACACACGATGTGCTACATTAAAGCTCAACGACCCCTGTGAAGGAAAATAAAGTACCTATACAGTCTGCAGATGTGTGTCTATATCTTAGGGGTGGGTTTCAATTTTATTTAAGCTGATCAGAGTAACTTGTTTGGGTAATATTTGACCAAAAGTTTGAAGGATTGAAAAGGCGTGGATTTAATCCTGAAGCCAGCTGAGGGAATTGGTCCAGACCACCACCCATCAGAATTGGATATAAAGGTTTGAATAGAAAGACAGCACAGTAAAAAAAAAAAAAAAAAAAAAAAAAAAAAAAAAAAAAAAAAAAAAAAAAAAAAAAAAAAACAAAAAAAACAAAAAAAAAAAACAA
>PVJA010013997.1:0-48120 GCA_004027025.1 Myocastor coypus
AAAAAAAAAAAAAAAAAAAAAAAAAAAAAAAAAAAAAAAAAAAAAAAAAAAAAAAAAAAAAAAAAAAAAAAAAAAAAAAAAAAAAAAAAAAAAAAAAAAAAAAAAAAAAAAAAAAAAAAAAAAAAAAAAAAAAAAAAAAAAAAAAAAAAAAAAAAAAAAAAAAAAAAAAAAAAAGCAGGGTTAGCAATCCTGTTTGCAGACATTCTAAACTTCAAGCCAACACTGACCAAACAAAATAAAGACGGCCACTACATACTGATTAGGGGAAAAATTCAAGATGAAGACGTAACACTCATAAACATGCATGCAACCAACACAGGAGCAGCAAGTTATATAAGACAAACCTTAATGGACATGAAAAACATAATATCCAATACCACAATGTTAGCAGGATATTTTCTCCAAAAAAGATAGGTCAAGCAGACAAAAAATTTGCAAAGAAGTAGCAGAACTGAACCACAACTTGGAACAACTGGAATTAGTAGACATACACAGAGTGTTCCAAACAACCAGTTCTGAATACACATTTTTTTGAGCTGCACATGGGACATTTTCTAAAATAGATCACATAGTAGTATATCCGTCATGCCTAAGTATATGCAAGAAAACAGAAATTGTCCTATGCATATTATCTGACCACAGTGCAATAAAACTGGAAATAAATGACAAAAGTAACTACAAGAACCCCAGAAATACATGGAAATTAAATACCACTCTTCTCAAAACCCAGTGAGTTACAGATGAAATTAAATAATAAATTAAACAATATCTAGAACTTAATGAAAATTCAAACACAACCTTCCTGAATTTATAGGATGCAATGAAAACAGTTCTTAGAGGGAAATTTATAGCTCTGAACTCACACATTAAGAAAATGGGATGGCAGCACATAAATATTCTCATGGAGCACCTAAACTAACTAGAAATGGAAGAGCAAATGAAATCCAAAGCCCAAAGATGGGCGGAAGTTATAAAGATTAGAGCAGAAATTAATTCAATTGAGACAAAGAAAACAATACAAAGAATTAATGAAGCAAAAAGTTGGTTCTTTGAAACACTAAATAAGATTGATAAGGTCCCAGCTAACCTCATCAAAAAGAGGAAAGAAAGGACTCAAATTCAAGCAGTAAGGAATGAAAAACAGTGAAATTACTACAGACCCAGGAGAGGTTCAGAGGATCATAAATAGCTACTTTGAGAATCTTTACTCTCACAGAATTGAAGACAAAGATGAAATGGACAGATTCCTAGAAAAGTACAAATTGCCCAAACTGAATCAAGAAGACATAAGTACTCTCAATAACCCAATAACAGCCAATGAAATACAAAATGTAATAAAAAGCCTACTGACAAAGAAAAGTTCGGGACCTGATGGTTTCACCACTGAATTCTACAAGAAATTTAAAGACATAACCCCAATACTCCTCAAACTCTTCAATGAAATTGAAAAGGAAGCAACCCTTCCAAAATCATTCCTAGAGGCAAGTATTACACTGATACCAAAACCAGAAAGAGACGTAACTACAAAAGAAAACTATAGGCCAATTTCTCTGATGAACATAGATGCAAAAATCCTCAATAAAGTACTTGCCGCTAGAATGCAACAAGTCATCAAGAAAATTATACACCATGTCCAGGCAGGATTTATCCAAGGGATGCAAGGATGGTTCAATATATGCAAATCTATAAATGCAATACACTACATCAATAGAGCCAAAACCAAAAATCGCATGATCATCTCAAAACATGCAGAAAAAGGCCTTTGACAAAGCGCAACACTCATTCATATTCAAAATCCTACAGAAAACTGGAATAGAGGGCCTCTACCTCAACCTGATAAAAGCCATCTACGACAATCCAACAACTAGCATAATTCTAAATGGGGAAAAACTGAAGTCTTTTAGTCTCAAATCTGGTACAAGACAGGGATGTCCCCTGTCACCACTCCTATTCAGTATAGTTCTGGAATCATTAGCTACAGCTATTAGACAAGAAAGAGAAATAAAAGAAATAAGAATAGGTAAAGAACTAAAACCATCACTATTTGCAGATGACATGATAATCTACTTGGAAGACCCCAAAAACTCTACCAAGAAGCTACTGGAATTAATTCACAAATTCAGTAGCATAGTAGGTTATAAAGTCAACATACAAAAATCAATAGCATTCCTCTACACAGATTACAAACACAGTGTGAGAGAAATAGTACCTTTTATGATAGCACCATTGAAAAAAAAATACTTAAGCATTAACCTACCTCCAGAAGTAAAAGAACTTTTCAGTGAAAACTACAGTATTCTGAAAAGAGAGATCCTAGAGGATCTGAGAAAATGGAAAGATATTCCCTGTTCCTGGATAGGAAGAACCAACCTTGTGAAGATGTCCATCCTCCCTAAACTGTTATACAGATTTAATGCAATTCTTATCCAAATAAAATTTCACAGACCTGGGGAAATCATTCCTAAAATTTATTTGGAACTAAAAAAGACCCAGAATTACAAAGACAATTCTTAATAACAAACGTAGGACAGGAAGCATTACAATTCCTGATCTAAAGTTATACTGCAAAGCTACAGTAATAAAATCAGCATGGTATTAGCAAAAGAATGGACCTGAGGATCAATGCAATAAACTAGAAGATGCAGAAGCAAATACAGACACACTCAGCCACCTCATTTTTGACAAACGGGCCAAGCATGTTCACTGAAAGAAAGATAGTCTCTTTAACAAATGGTGCTGGAAAAAGTGGCTCTCTACATGCTGAAAACTAAAACTTGACCCTAGTCTATCACCATGCACTAAACTAAAGTCAAAATGGATTAAAGATCTAAATATTAAAAGAAAAACATTAAATCTCCTGGAAGAGAAAGTGGGAGGAAATCTTGAAGACATCGGAGTAGGCAAAAAGTTCATGGACAGAAATCAAAATGCACGTTTATCACTTGAAAGCATCAACAAATAGGATCTCCTCCACCTAAGAAGTTTTTGAATGTCAAAAGCAATTATCAAAAGAGTGAAAACACAACCCACAAATTTCGAAAAGATTTTAACTAATAAATATTCATACAAAGGTCTTCTATCTAGAATCTACAAAGAATCAAAAACCATTAGGGTCCCAAAATTCAAAGATTCAATCCAGAAATGGGCATCTAAGTTGAACACACAATTCTCAGAGAAAGAAATTCAACAAACTTGTAAGTACATGAAGAAAGGCTCCGCATCGTTAGCCATTCATGAAATACAAATTAAAACAATACTTAGATACAATCTCATCCCAGAAAGAATGTCTATCATAAAGAAATCAAGCAATAACAAATGTTGGAGAGCCTGTGAAGAAAATGGAACCCTTCTCCACTGCTGGTGGGAATGCAGATTGGTGCAACCATTATGGAAAATAGTGTGGAGGATCCTTACAAAACTAGAATTGGAAGTTCCGTTCAATCCAGCTATTCCCCTACTGGGAATTTTCCCAGAAGAACTGAAAACATCATACCATAGCGATATCTGTGCACCTATGTTTATAGCAGCCCAATTTGTAATAGCCAAATCTTGGAAACAATCAACATGTCCATCATTTGAAGAATGGTTGAAAAAGATGTGGTATTTTCATAAAATGGAGTATTACTCAGCTATAAAGAATGATAAGTTGAAAGACTTCATATATAAATGGATGTACATTGAACATATACTCATAAGTGAAATTAACCATATCTACATGTGTAAATATCGTATAGTCTCCCTAGTGTAAGAACTCTAAAGAAGAAATAAAAATAGAAGGGTATAACAAAGCTGAATGGCAATCAAAGACTTAGGGATTAAACAATGAATTGACTGGAAGCAGAAAACAGAGGAGGCATAGCAGGAACAAATCCATGCACTTATGTACACAGGATGAATCAGATACTGTTCCTAAGAACCTTTAAAAGATTTTTCATGCTTGGAATACCTGTCATTCTGGTCTTTTAGAGATGTAACAAAAAAAGGGAGGCTGTTGATTGCAAGTCAGCTTAAATCTACCACCTCCAACACTGCCAGTTTCACTGATAACCCAATGCAAATAAGAAACACTGGACTGTGTATACAGATACTTCCTCTCAGTTCAAAGAGAAGAAATTTTTTTTCTTTTTTCTTTCTTTTTTTTCCTCTCTTTATCTTTTTCTTTTCTTTCTTTTCTCTTTCCTTATCAATACTGATCAGAAAATTCTTCATGTCTACACCCTATGCTATGTGTAACTATTATGAAGACAACACTATGGAATGTGTCAACTATTGTGAATGTACTACCAATGTGTTTTGAAACTGTCTTATTGTTATTTCTTATTAAAATGATAAAAAATTAAAAAACAAATAAATAAAAATAAAAAATTGAATTGTCAGCACTCAGGAGAACCAGAGTTTGCTGCATCATACCTGTCATTAAGTTACTTTAGGATTGTCCCAGAGATCTAACAGCAGTGGCTCATTTTTTTAAAAAAATTATTTATTTTAATAACAAAGAAGTAATAATGAGATAGTTTCAAAACACATCAGTAGGACAGCCACAACAATTAATGCAATGCATATTGTCATCTTCAAAGTAGTTGTTCAGAGTACAAGACCCAGACACAATAAGTTTTCCAAACATTATTAGTACAAATATTTCTTCTCATTGAACTAAGAGAAAGTAGTGTGTATAGTCCAACAGCCCGTGATAGTAGTGGGTTATCAGCACAAATGACAATGTCAGAAACTATTGATCTGAGCCTTGTAAAGCTCAGCACATTAATCTGCCTTATTGTCTTATTTTTATTCTGAAGTATTCATACAACATTGTTTTTCAATTTTTTTCTAGTGGCAAATAATTATAATGCAAGCCCTTGCATGGCAATCCACATTTATTGAACTACTGATGCTAAGTTATACAATATTATACCACTTTAATTAAAGCTTTTAGTTTATATTTGACCACCTCAAAGTAGTTATAACATTAGGTTAATCAATTTAAGTGCTGTGGTTCCCTGCCTGAAAATGATTTACAAGAATTGTTAAATCATTAAAAAATTATTTGAAAATATATACTTCATATTGTAGACCCCCACTGTACACACAACTATAAACATTGTTCCCTATGTAAACAAAAAAGGAAACATATAATAAGGAAATTTGAAAAGTCTGGACATTTTCTCCCAATAAATATTAAAGGCAACATCTGTAATGTAAGACATTATACTGAAAGGACTATCATATTTTAAGGATATGATCACTGTGTCCACAGGTTTTTGAAAAATAAAAAACTACATAGCTGTGTTAATCAAAGGGGTTATTTTGTACAATATAATGATAATGACTTTGATTTTAAAAAAGTAAACAACAGTATTAAAGCGGCAAAGTTGTCTGGAGTAGTCTATATAGGAGTTCTTTGGACCTTCTTTCATTATGCTAAATCAGTGGTGCTTTTAGGACTTACATTATTGTACTCTCCAGTACAAAGTATGCAGTGTTTTAAAGTATACAGTACACCATTTTCTTACATGTACAACATTGGTGGATGAAGAAAGGTCTCTTAGCAGTAACACTGGATGTAGCCTCTGGTTTTACCAGCTGCATGCTCTAGGGCTACTGTGTAAGTAAAAATCTCTCTTGAGATACTGGGAAATGATTAGAATGTGCAAACTGACAGAGTAGCTTTCACCCGCCTCTTACAGGGCACCACCACAGGAAGGTCCATTAAGATGTTGGTAGGTTTCACAGCGTTGGAATGCTGGCACTGTTGAATTGGGCAACAGGTCTTCAGATCTGGCTCAGAGCTACGATGCACTTAGAATATTAAAGCAATTGACGCGATGACATTTTGCGGTCCTTCCCAGGAACTGGAGTTTTTCTGTTAGTTTGCTGCACTATATCATAACAGATCACATTAACATTTATTTTTGACTTTGCAGAAAATTCTAGGAATGCACAGTTGTTCCACTGTCTTGCTAGATCTTGACCTTGTTCCTTTCCTGCAACTCTTTCATCTCCCAAGTCACATTTATTACCAACCAGAATCATTGGAACATCATCAGTGTCTTTAATTGAAAGAATCTGTTCTCTCAGATTTTGTAAATCATTAAATGTGGACTGTGTGGTGATGCAATAAACGAAAGCAAAGCCTGGTCCATTTTTCATGTACAAATCTCTCATTGCTATAAGTTGTTCTGTTCCTGCAGCACCCAACACTTCAAGTGTGCAATGCTGTGCATCTACTTCAGCTTCCTTTCTATAAGAATCTTCCATCGTAGGATCATATTTTTTCAACAAAAATTCCTTGAGCAAATTGTACAATCAGAGCAGACTTCCCAATGCCTTCTGAGCCAAGAACGACTAGCTTATGCTCAAGCATGATGCCAACTTGTCAAACTAGGTACCTCTCACGCTGTCACCAGGTCTGCCGCAGCCAGCATCCAGCATCACCCTGCACTACTTCCAGGTCGCTGCTCCCAGAGCCACCACGCTCCAGCCACTGCCGCTCTGGCTGGTTTACACATCTGACTCTGGGCAAGGTTTCTCTTGCAACAATTTAATTCATGTCCAATTAAGGTCCATTTCTAATCAGAAGCTTCAATCATAACAAAAGTTCCGCTCTTTAAAAATTTAAATAAATATTTCTTTGCTTATTTATATACTTTATATGTGTTTTATTTCTTAAATCAAAGAAACAGGAACAAAGGAATAAATTGAATAATGTGCCACAGAGAACATAGGCTCCCTCTGAATAATTGTCAAAATAGTCTGACTTGCTTTATCAGCATAATGAAATAGATACGTTAGCACTGGTTTTTATTTTGATAAGCTGAAATGATGAAAATGCTAGATGTTATCATTGACAGCTATATAACTTCAAACAGCCTAAGAAATTTGAATGGATCACCTTTAAATTAGAAATGAAACATGGCTTTAAATGAGAATAGTCTTTTTTCCATTTTTAAAACATTTTAGTTGAGAAATCAAACTGAGGACCCTGTGCATCTTGTACAGTTAAGGCAAACAAGCTCTCACTGAGTTGCATCTGTACCCCCAATAGTTTTTGTATTTCTTGTAAATAAGTTACGAACTTGTTGAACTGAGACAGGTCTAAGAAGTGGAGAAATACGTACACATGCAGTGCTTCTCATAAAGGGGACTACCAAATTACATGCAGAATTCTCTAGTGCTTTGGCTCATTCTTACTGTCCTCCCCAGAAACTAAATGAAAAAATGTCATTTATTATGTATTACCACTCCAACAAAAGGCTAGGATCATAATAAACATTTACATTTTTAGATTTCTTTTTAAAACATGGTATTAATCAGTTTATTCCTGTTTAAAGGAAATTCGTCTGAAAAGGAAAGATGGCTTACTGCGTCCTGGGATAAGAAAACGAAGGCCGTGCTTGGATCTGCACCGGTGCCCTCCTTTCCCTGCACAGTGCTGCCGCTTTCTTTGTGACAGTAACAGTCTACCTTTCGAAAGTAGAAGGACAAAACCCTCAGCAGTGGCGAGTTATCAAAATATTTAACCAGCATCTCTGAACGGTGGAAAGAAACCCAATACCAATTGTGGAACTCGGCTGTTATCAAAGAGATGGCATGAAAGAGATCAGTAAAGCAGAAAAGAGTTAGGAATGTTCAATCCCAAAGGAATGACGTTTATCAAAGCAATTTGCAAGAATAATTCTGTCACTTCTGGTTCCATGAACAAGGGATAACAAATGAGTTTGTAACATTTTCTGCTGAATTTAAAGCAGTTTTTCAGCATCGGGAAGTGATGTCATGACTGTTCTCATCTTTTTGGTCAGTACAAGGGCAAATGTGGCATTAATTTGCAACGTATTCCCAATAGACAATGATTCTGAAAGGCATGTAGATTTAGAAAGTAGGAATGCATGCCAATTCTTTTAATAAATTACATTTAATTTAAACTTAACTATCTGACTTGGATGTAAGAATTTACAAGAAAAGTATAATTTATTGGGTTAAAGTTTGACTTAATAAGCTAATTTTCATATTAAAGGATCAGTGAAAGAAGAAATACCATAATGCTGCCTAAGACCAAACTGTTTGATTTGGAGTTGTTTTTGTTGATTTCTAAGATACACTTCAGAATTCTTGACTCATGTCAACAAGGCTGGCTAATCTGCCAGGTCTTTGGCAGGTTAAAGAGTTCGTCAGCCTTCTTAAAAAAAAAAAAAAAAAAAACGATTGCAATCAGTGTTTTATAGCTTTAATTTCAGAAAATAAAGTATTATTACATGTAAAAGGAATTGCAGAGGTCTTTTCATTGGCCTGGATACAGAGACTAATGAAATGGTGCTTTAACTAAGGAAGGTGCAAATTAGATTATCTCTCTTCCGAGGTCTGGACACCAGGTCCAGAGCCCGCGAGGTGGCGCCTGCAATCACCTGGGGCTTCCCCAGCAAGCTCACTCCCCACCTCTCCACAAGAGAGGTGAAGGAGCAGAGACCATGTGTCCCTGATGTGATCAAGAGTTTGGACCTCTCACTTCCACTGAGAGCCCACGGACAGAGCGTTAGGTGCCGCACTTAACTGCAAGACACTGTTTTCAGATACAGGTGTTGCTCACGATGCACATGCAAGGGTTACATTGAAGTACTTTCTAATTACGTTACTAACAGCAAAAGGGAACCATCTACTGAAGGGGAACCTACTATCTATTTCTGTATCACCTTAATATTGTTACCTTCAGGGCCAGCCAAATAGCTAAGCGGATTAAAGCCTCTGCTTAGGCAGACACAGCGGCTGGGGTTGATCCCCGGCCTCCGTGCCGGCCCCATCTCCGGGTGCGCTGAGGCAGCGACTGACTGGGCATAGTGGAATGCACCTGGAATCCCAGCTTTTGGGTGGTGGAACACAGGGGGATCACAGCGAGTCCTATTTATCTAGTGAGACCCTGTAGACCCTGTACTAGAATGCAATATGTATCCTCATAAGTATGGCCTTGATATTGCTATGAGGCCTGCAAATTTTGGGTAATATAAAGTTAAGACAGAAAGTTTGGCTCATTTTAAGTTTTCTATATGTTTATAAAACGTTCACAAAGAATTCATTTTTTCAATTTTTATTTTCTAAAGCTTTGTTTTATAAAATAGGTTCTTCTTTTTTCCTTTGGTGACATGTTAAACAATTAAACTAAGTTCACATTCCTTTTTTCAAGACATAGTTCAAGCTGGCCTTGAACTCCTGGTGCTGCTCCTGCCTCAGCCAGTGGTGTGGTGGGATCACAGGTGTACCACCACACTCAGCTTCAGTTAACACCCTTGGCTCTGGGAGAGGGAAGGGCGGGGACTGATGGCTCAACCTGGCAGGCTGGGCTATGGAGGCCACCTCCACCCCACCACTGCCAATAAAATTCATTTTAAACATTTTATCATTTTTCCAAAACTGACTGGAATTTCCAGAGGCATTTTATCATTTTGCTGATGAAAAATTGAAATAAACAGTACCTAGCATAGCTGTGCACCCTTAAGATCTCTGACCCCACATAAATATGTACCTTATAAGGGCTGGCCAGGTAGCCAGTGGACTAGAGTGCATGCTTAGGCAGGGCAAAGATGCTGGGGCTCGATCTTCAGTGTGCTTATGCTGGCCCCGCCCCCTGAGGCACACTGAGATTGACATTGAGACTGGGTGTGGTGGCGCATGCCTGCAATCCCAGGCCTTGGGAGGCTAAAGCAGGAGAATCACTATGAGTCCGATCAACATAGTGAGATCCTGTACTAAATACATTTTTAAATAATGTACTTTATGACACTACTTATTTTTGATACCAGAAGTTTGATCAACTTTCCATTATAAAGGTCACTGTTTTGCTTTAATCAAAAGCCTTTGAAGTAGTTCATTGAGCTCAATAATGTATTTTTAAAACAAATGTTTCATAATATATTTGAGTATTGATAGCTGCTGTGGGGTGCAGAAAGATAAACATGTATAATTTTTATATACTTCTATTGGTTTGAAAATTTCCTGTCTGGAAGGGATGAAGTATAAATTAATCTAATATGTGTGATCTGGTCCACATAATTAAAGTAATAAACAGAATAGATTGTTCTTGAATTACTATGGAATAAATTATTTGGTAATAATGTTAATCACTGGCATGTGTGATGCCATGAGGAAGTAACTCAAAATTATAGCACAGGAGGGGAGAAGGGAGCCAGCAGAGACCACCAGGCATGTGTAAAAGCAACATGACAAGGACTGTTTGGTGCCTGGGTACAGATAGGCAGAGAATGATAAGACCATCTGCCCTGAAGGAGGCAAAGCACACCCCTTTTATAGAAATGAAAAGAAGGCAGAGAACATTCGGAGGGAAGATTTTAATAAGTATCTGTGGTGCAAGTTCTCTGGCAGCCTTGCTCCTCAGTGGACAAAGCCCATGGAGAACCTGTAGTGCGTCGGTGGGTGTGTCTAGATGCTCCCAGGGCCTGCAGTATTCCTTGTCCTAGCTTACCTCCTTCACAGCATCCTGTGTTGAGCTGAGCTCCTGGTGGAGAGCAGTGGTTGTGCTGGCCAGCAAGTTGGGGACCAGGGGGCCAGGTCCCATTTGAATCTTACAAAGCTTATATTAGAATTGACAGACCTTTGATAGGGTTAGGGTTCCCAAATTAATCTGTGGATGGAAATGGAAGCATTGCTTGCTTTTTGGCAGGTAATGTCACGTAATGGAGAGTTAGGAAGCTCTTAGATGATAACATTTTATCTTCAATCCTGCTTCAATATGACTAGGTGTCCAGCTTTGAGCAAGTTTCTTTTTCTTTTTTATGAATTTAGGGTAGGGTCTACAGGGTATTCACGGTGTCTCTACATAGATTGTACTCAGGTTTTCAGCCTCCCAAGTACTGGGATTATAGGCACGGGTCACCATGCCCAGTCTCAATCGCTGTCTCAGCACTGCACTGCCTACCCACGGGGCCCACAGGACACACCAGGGAACCCCTGCTGCTGCACTCTGCCTAAGCAGGCACTTTAGTCCGATGAGCTGTCAGGCCAGCCTTGAGTCAGTTTCTTACTCTTTCTAAATCTCAATGAATTTGTAGAAAACACGAGAGATAGTCCAGACATCTAGATTTTGATGACAATTATTGTGGTGAAAAGTCACTTCCTCAGAACGCTGATTCTGCACCATAAACGCAGGGGCTGACATCAACATTCCAAAGACCACCTCTGTGTGTGTGTGTGTGTGTGTGTGTGTGTGTGTGTGTGTGTGTGTGTGTGACTATTTCTGCTTCTTCTGACCTGGGTATTTCATCAACACTTTTTAGTATTTTTGCTTGCTTTTGGGCATCAAAGCTATTCAGTTCTAAACCTCATAACATTTAGAACCAGTGGGCAAGTATCTCTTTAGTAGCCTTAGAATTCAGATATATATATATATATATATATATATATATATTATATAATATATAATTTATAAATATGTTATACATTTAAATATAATTAGCAATACATAAAATATTATATATTGAATTTCTATATGTGGGACAAGGTTTGATAATTTAGGATGCAAATAGCAATAATTTTATGTAGATCATGTAGAAAATATATTTGAATATCTTAATGTAACAACAATATTTAAAAATACTTCATTCCTTTCAAATAATACATGGCCACTGTTTCTTGCCTATTATGATGATATAAGGCCTTAAAAGTCTAGCAACATCATACACAGCTTTATTCTAAATTGATATTTTCACTCAAAGCATGTGGAGATAATTTACAGGGTTAATAACTACAACATTGAGACAAAATGAAACATGGAAAAGAAAAGTAGAAGAAACATTCTATTTGTGAATGTCAATCATAAAACAAATAACTTTTATATCATTTAAGTAAATAGCCTATACATTGCAAGGCATAAAAAGGTATTCTATTGCTCTAACTGATAGCTAGCTGATCATTGTTTTATTTGTTCAATATAATGTAGAAAGTCATTGGTGCTACTACTGGCTGTTTAGCATGCAAGCTAAACAGTTTTCTTACCTCTAATCTAAGAATTCTGGAATGAGAAGAGTGTGATAGTTTGAAATTTGGTGCTAACAGGATGTCATATGAAATAGTATAAAATGTTATGGAATTAGACACTCATATGGTTTTTCTCAAGAATAAATATGCAGTGGTTCAGCTCCTAGTTCTAACAATTCAGAACTTAGTAGAAGAGGAACATAACAAAAATGTAAAAAGAACATTGAAAAATGATAATAACCTTCAAAGAGAATATCTAGTATCATTTGTCAAGAAAATGGAAACAAAATTTGCATTAGTTAGATGTCACCTACTTGCATATGACACCACTTCATCTGGATTCATGATATGTGTAATGAAATAGTATACTGAGTTCCCTTTATATGTATAACAAATATGTTAATCCATTTCTAAAATAATCTTTAAAATCCCTGACAACACCAGTGTTAGCAAGGATGTAAAATGATGTCTGTCATACACAACGGGTGAGCATGTTTAATGACATCTTTGGATATCCCCAAGATATCTGTAAGGTGACATTGAAATAGAAGAGAACTAGCCTTATTTGTTTACTGTTTAAACTAGGATAGGAGACTACCTGATCATTTTGCCCTCATCTGGAGCACTGAATTCCCATTTCCCTTTAATTTTACTGATGGAATATGGGCCTTCGCAAAGAAGACTTGATCCCTCTCAAATGTTTTATGTGATTTAGATGACACTTAAGTGGTTCTGTCATACCTGGAAACTATTGAAATTTTCCATAAGTTTGCATTGTGTACTATAATGAATGTTCTTTTCACAGCAGAGCAAGTTCCTGGCTAAGATGAAGGTGTCTTTCCCAGTATTCTCTGTACGCTGAAGGTTCCCTGACTCTCGTGTCCAACCTGAGTATTTGAGGGTCAGGAATGGGCATTTGTTCAGGAGGTAGAAGGTACTAAGCTAAGGTGTGGCCAACCTGCAAGTAAATGTTCTCCAAATACACCTATCAGTATCTGCATCTTACTGGCCTGTGATGTGCATGCATAAACTTTTTTTGTCAGATAGTAGCATCTGTTACCAGTTAGTTTCATACAATGATTAGCTTGGGTGAGACTTAAATCTTTTTGTTACTTTACTCTAAACTGAAAGACTGAGCTTTTAGTCTCCAATCCACCCCTGCTATAGCGAGAGAAGTGCAATACGTTGGTGTAGCATGCATTTTCCACCTAATTATTCAAATCATTTTTGTGTTCTTTTAGCATAAGTACTCACCTAAAAACCTTCAAATTCTTTGCTTAGAGCTTCAGATTTCAAAAGGTCAAGGCAGAATGATTCCATAAAGCCAAAGTTTTGTCATTGTTTCTTTTTTATTGTATTTATTATTTTTATTCTTGTTTCAGAACCTTTGTTTGTTTATTCACTCATGTTTATGGCCGGCTCAGCCCACCCCAAGGTCAGGGCTGGCGCAGCATGTGGTGCCGGGGATCGAACTGCAGTCCCTGAAGCCGGCCAAGCTTTCCCAAGCAGGGGCTTTAGACCACTGAGCCATCCCGCCGGGCCCCTGTCATTGTTTCTTGGTAGTAATTTCTGGCTACTTCAAAGTAGATGATAATCAAATAAAACTATTGGAAAGATGCTTTTTTGAAAAATCTCATTCCATTTTAAATTATTTTTCTGACTGTTTTTCTTAAGGAAATTGAAATAAAAGTTACCGATATGACTCCTTATACATTTGATAAATAAAGACCCATGTCAAGGCATTCAAAGTTCAATACTGTACTAACGTACAGTTAGTTCTCTAAAATTAGTAGAAGATGGGATTTTTTTTTTTTTTTTTTTGTACTGTGGCTGGCTCAGCCTGCCCTGAGGGTGAGGCTGGCACAGCATGTGTTGCTGGGGATCTAACCGCGGTCCCTGTGGCTGCCTAAGCTTTCCTAAGCAGACACTTTAGACTGCTAAACCCATCTTGCCAGCCCCAAGATGGGATTTTTAAAGCAAACTTCTTATCTTTTTAAGATTCTTTCATTTTTCAAGTAAAATAAGTGTTTATGACTTTTTATGGTCACTCTCATTTTAGAAAGATTCTGTCCCACCACCCTGCATGATATTGCTGTCAGGGGATTCTTATATGTATGTGTGTGCGTCTGTGTGTGTGTGTGTGTGTGTGTGTGTGTGTGTGTGTGTGCATGTGTGTATGTATATGTGTGTGTGCATGTATGTGCGTGTATGTACGTGAGTATGCTGAGTCAGTCAGAATAATGATGATCCTCATCTCTGAAGTCACCTAAGCCACAAAGGAGACCTACCTGATGATCCACAGCACTAACCCAATGACCTGAGTGTGTTGAGCACCTTTGATACACAGAAGAGTGGCAGAGTGGAAGTGACATAAGGTTGTTCCCTGTCACTTATTCACCTTGTCAGGCTCTATAAGCAGCTGGACCTAGCTCTTCAATTGCTTTCTGTTGGTCTATAACATCAGACATTGGACCACATTCTTTATCTTCTTTTAATCAGTAATGTAGCAATGTCGCAGTCTCTTCCATTCATCTTAAACTTACTACGAGGGATAATCACTTCTGCAAGGAGATCATAGGCATCTCAGCTATTCCCCAACTGGGCACAGCCAGTGCAAAGCAAGGGTCACATCTTGCCAAGTGGGGCCTAAGAATTCACACAAGTCTTAACAATAATATTGGCTTCTAATCCTGGAGGCATTTAGTATTCTAAGTTAGCATGATCAGATAAAAACTCTCCATTATGTGTTAATCTACCAAAGAGCAAAGAATAGTAGAAGGCCCAAAACAGAAGTGTCTTATACCTTATAAGATCAAGCTCATCTGTGTAATTATAGAATTCTCTGAAGAAACTAAAGATTGGGGGTATGGAATATTTCCTTTTATTTTTTTTTTTATTTTGAAGACTAAAAATAGCAGAAACAAAGATAGAAAAACAGTTACAAGTAAGAGTACATATAGTACAGAATTTCAAAATCAGAAAACTTTAACAATGGTTATATTACATATTTTCATCATCGGATCAGTTTAGATCAATAGATATAGGTATATAAGATTCATCAAACAATTGAACATTAACACTTTCAATAAACATAAGGATTTTGTTTGCTTTTTTCAGTATCAGGCATTGAACTCAGGACTCTGCACATGCCAGGCAAGCAATTATTCTATAAGCTATCTCCCTGGCCATGGTGTTTCCAGTTCTTTTGGAAAAATTTCCAGAAGGAGGATAGCTGGATTGAGTGGCATTTGCAGTCCTAGTTTTTTAAGGACCCTTGACACTGATTTCCAAGTGATTACACTAGTCAGCATTCCCACCAGCATTGGAGAAGTGTTCCTTTTGCCCTACAGCCTGTCCAATATTTGTTGTTGGTTGCTTTCCTTATGATAGCCATTCTTCAGTGGTGTCCCAAATTTTCTGTTCAAGGAGATTATGAAGCTACAGAGGAAAGGGATTGACCTTGCACAGTGTGCCTAAGAAGAGTCACCTAGAGAGAAAACATTCTCTCAGGCTTTCACAGAGAGCAAACTGATCAAGCAATGGCCGTGACTCATCCAGATGGCTGACATTGAAAAAAAAAAAAGCTGTACAAAACACTGTACATGGTTTCAAGATAAATCCTGAGGGCATTTGACCTGGTCAGATACAAAAGTGTCATGATTTGTTATATAGATCTTGGTTTATCTTGGTCTTAAATATCGAATAGAAAAGTCTAACCTTGAGGTATAAAAAATAAAGCCAGATTAATATTCTGAGCTGTAAAATGCTCACATCAACAACTTCTGACATTGACAGTTCTTCTGATCACCCACTACTATAATGAACTATTGGACTATACATACAACTACTTTCTCTTAGTTCAGTGAAAAGAAAGATTTGTACTAACAGTGTTTAGAAAAGTTATCATGTTTTCGTCTTGTACTCTGAGCAACTGCTATGAAGAAAACAATATGCATTCTATTAATTATTGTAACTGTCCTACTAATCTGTTTTGAAACTATCTCATTGTTTTTTCTTTCTCATTAAAGTTAATGAAATTTAAAAAAAACTTTAAAAAAGAAATAAAATACTTAACAGGGGACAGAAAATTTATACATCAAAAGTATTAATCTGTCTATGCCTTTCCTCAGGTTTGAACTACTTAGTTCTGGTCATTATTTGAATTTCATGAAGAGGCCAACTGTACTTGCAAGCAAGGCAGGTGATAATGTGCTACTTCCTGCTTCCCTTCTAGTTCAGGAACATCACAAGCCTGGCAAGAGAGACTGTGCTGGCTCTAAACACACCACTGCCTTTATCCTCATAATGAATATGTGGGAAGACTCATTTGAAAGTTATGCCATTTTTCTTTTAGAGTACAGATTTCTCCATGACAAAAAACAAAGACAAAGATTTAATACTGCAATAGAAGCAACAAAAATTATTAAAACATCTTCAGATCCATTATTCCTTTTTTTCTGAAATGGTTGTGATAGAAAAAAGAGTTTGTGCAGTGGTGTGGTCTTAAAAAAAAAAAACATACACTTTCTGTCTCATCATTCTTGGGCTATGGTCATAATACTTTGATGCCTTTCCTAGAAAAGTATTTTTCTTCCCTAATTCTGTCCCTTGGGCATGATTTTCACAGCCTTATGTTTGCAGAAATGATTTCTTCTCAGAGAGAAATTTAATTGAATCATTTATTACTTCCACTTCCTCAGAAAGTATAAAGTAGAAAATTAACCCTATAGTCTATAGTGCATTTGATGAATAGGAAATAAAAATACAGTCATTTATTTTAGCTGCAGATCTGGAAATAAAACATTTTTTTACCTATGGACCAAGAACCTTTCATATACAATACCTTGCATAGGATGTTCTGAGACATGCTGTAGAAATGCTATCCTCTCATACCAAAAGGTAAAAATGCTCTGTCTTGTACTCTTAGTTTCAACTACTAAGAACTGAAGAAATGTCACCCTTCACAGTTAGACCACAAGCAAGTTATTATAGGTTTTAAAAGATAAGGTTAATGTTGCATATATTTTAACAGTTTAATCATAATCTTATTATGAGCAAATACAAATAGCTGGATAAAATATAAAATGGCAAACATGTAAATATATGCGTAATTCAAAACATGGATATCTGGGCTCTGTCCAATATTTAGCTATTATGAATTATGCTGCTACAACATGGGCAAGATGCCCATCAACGGATGAATGGATAAAAATTATGATTTTTATAATACTATACTATCATAAAGAGTACTATGGCTATTATAGGTAAATGGATACAACTAGAGACCATACTCATAATCAAAATAAATGAGCTATTCATGTGTGTCTCAGTTATTCTCTCACTCCTAGGACAAATACCTGACACCCAAAATGAAGGAAGGAAAGGTTTATTTATCTCACAGTCAGTAGAAGTTTCAGTCCATACTTGGCTGGCTCAGGGGCAGAGTGGCACATCACACAGAGGGCAACCGTTCTGGTTGATGGCAAAGATCAAGAGAGCAAAAGGAGTGGCAGCAGCTGAGGCAGCTAGCTAGCCTCTCCCCATTCTTTACATTGTAAAGCAGAGCACCTGCCCCAGGATGCTCACACCCGTAATCCCAGTATTGACTCTAAAGTGAATCACAAATTCCACCCCATGACTGAATGAGGTTTAGGGGGGACAACTAGACAAACCATAACAATGCATAGGTGTCATATTGTTTCTCTAGTGTAAAAACCTGAAAGAGTAAATAAAATCCAAAAGGTACAATAGATAATGTGAAAAGGAAAGAGACTGCTCAAAAGGAAAGGAACAACTTGGATGAAAGAAAAGAGAAAATAATGAAAGAGGGAAGGGAGAATATATAAATTCACAAACACCATATACTTTGAATAGTTGTACTGCAAATTTCTATCAGTGCATTGAAAAGAACAATTGTTTAATTATTTTGGGGATTTTTTGTTTCAAATTTTTTGACCAATTTTGCATGCTTATATCTGGCAATCTGAAAAAGTAATTTAAAGATAATGTGCAATATAACAACCATTATTGAATTTCTATCTTTTTGTTTAGCGAAATTCTGTGCCTTATTTATTTATTTACTATTTTTATTTTCTTCTTAAAAAGAGCATTACTCTGTCATGAAGTAGGGTAAACTGGAGATATTTTTAGGTAAATGCATTCACCTTGAAATCGTAATTTTAAGTGAGTTGAATCAAGCAGACATGTTTAAATTGCACTATTTCTCTTGTATGAAAAACTCCAAAGAGTAAGAAAGAACTAAAGTGGCTCATAAATACTGAGAAGTAGGATAAAATTATTCAAGTGGGAAGCAGGAGGAAGGATAGGAGTGGAAGAGAGAAAGAAAGGAATAGGGTGAAAACATAAGAAAGAATGGAAGGAAAACAGTAGAAATAAAGCTTCAAAAAGGGAGAGAAGGACTGAAGGGAAGGAAAATAAGAAAATAATTTAGGTATATTATGCATATAGACATAAGTTCCCTATGATGAATATAATCATTAAGTATGTCAAAACTGTACCAATAAAATTAATTAAAAACCCAAGACAATATAAAGTAGAAATTGCCCTTAATGGTTACAAGTGCAAACCTGAGTGCTGTCACTTATAATGTATCCATCTAATGGACTTTCTGATTACTTCAAATGTGAAGGTGAATTCTTGAAATGGCCGACTAAGGAACAGAAAAGCATGACTGACCCACAGTTCTTTGTTCTAAAATACAAACCTTATTACCCAAACATAAACACACAGGCTTAGTTCCCTTTCTAAGCACACAGCTGTTATATAAATGTATAATCACTACTAAATTTTTCCATCTTTCTCTTGTGCTTTGGAGTTTAGTTTAGAAGTTATCATTTTATAAAGAAATAAAATATTTCCTTTTACCTTTTTGGATATATATTTAATGCAAGCCTAACTACCTGTCCACTGGGAAAAGTCGATGAAAACTATAATAAGTGTCATAAAAGTATGAATTGTCAAACAAGTGGCCAAAACTGCCCTTCACAAAGGGAAACAAATGCTGACAGTTACTGTAGGTAGAAGAAATTGAACTTGGCTCTGAAGGAAAAATAAGATTCGGATGATAAGGGAAGAAAGAGACAACTGCACGGTCTAATGAGCAGTGCACCACTCTGGGACTCATCAGATTAGATGTCGTAATTTTAAGGACATAGCATATTGTCATTTATAGTTCAGGATTGTACGCGACAGTGCTAATATTCCTGGCTACTTTCCACCCTGTGGTTATTGAGATGAAGCAACCTTTTATCCATGGCTCTGCGAGCCTTTACAAGCCAACTGTTGTTTGAAATAAGGGAAAAACTAAAGAAGAAGAGAGAAATGCCCACAAAAGTATATTTTTATTGAAGTCTTGCTATGATGCTAAGGCAGCAAGACTATAAAAATTGAACGTTAGCCTGGGTAGCTTAAAAGAGTTGGTGAGGTAGCCCAATGGGTCCTGGATTTGAACCTGAATATTTAGAACACAAAAAAAGGAATCGTGTTGTCACTAATCCTGGGGAATGTATTCTCTCTCCATGAGATGTAAGGCACTTTGTTCACTTTAGCTCCCACTTAATTAATTAACTAATTATTCTATTTTTTTTATTTTTCAGTAAGGGTCTACAGCAGCGGTTCTCAACCTGTGGGTCACAACCCCAGCGAGGGTCGAACGACCAAAACACAGGGGTCACCTAAACCCATTTGGAATCATAACTGTAGCAAAATTACAGTTTTCAAGTAGCCACCAAAATTATTTTTTGGTTTGGGGTCACCACAACATGAGGAACTGTGTTGCGGGGTCGCGGCATTAGAAAGGTTGAGAACCACTGGTCTACAGGGTCTACAGGGTCTGCAGGGTCTACAGGGTCTCACTATGTAATGATCCGCCTGTGTTCAGCCCCGGAAGTGCTGGGATAACAGTAGTACCACCACCATGCCCAGTCTCAATCACTGTCTCAAAGCTCCCCGGGGGCGGGGTCTGCATTACAGTTTGGGAAAGGACCGTGGCTGCTCTAACCCAAGCAGGTGCTTTAATCCACCCTTTAGCTCCTACTTTAGCTTTTCTGTAACCCATCTCCCATCATGGTGTAAACATTCGTTCTTTTGTCTCCTGCTTTCAAACCCAGGAGGTTTTCCTATGAAAATTTTGGGAATTCCCAGTGAGCAACCCTTATCCCATGACAGATGACTGGATCTGCATGGGTGAAATGTTTACATTCCTCCTAGTGGCTCCGATACACAGAGAAGGATGCGAACTGCCAGTAAAGGGAGGCAAGGGGAACTGCTCTAAATGTATTAGTTCTTTACGGAATGGAAGGCAGGTTTGTATTAAAGCTGTAATGGGAGAGGAAGAAAGAAAAAATACCTAGGTAACTACTGCTAAGTATGATTTTAAATGCAGGGAGTAAGTTTATCCTAGGCAACAGACAAACCCTTAAAAATTCCTTGGAAGACTTTAAATATTATCTGACAGTGATAATTATGACTTAATAATAGCAATTAGTGGAGGTTCAAAAGCAGTGAAACCAGTAAAAATTGTATGGCATAATGCTTTAGTGGGATACAGTGAATGAAAATCCTACCTGTAGTTTGTATTTTGCTAATGAATGAGTCCATTCTTCCTCAATTTATATTTCACCAGAATCTTCTGAACACTCCTTTCCCTGTGCGGCTTGGCCTCGTTTCACCCTTGTGTCCAGTAGTGCTCACATTTAGGTTTGTCAGCAGCACCGCAAATGATGCAAAGAGAGTAAAATACTGCTGGCCTCTGTGAGCTCACGAGTTCTCAAGGTGGACTAGGTTGGAATGGTAAATACTGAGAAAGAAACCACTTGAAATGAGCAAATTTACAAAAGTGAAAATCCAAAGAGAACTTTGAAGGGCTCCTAATTTCAATAAGGACTACGATACTTAAATATTTTTAAATTCCAGAAAGGTGATTAGTAGTTAATGTTTGTTTAGTTTTGACTTCAAATATTTTTTAATGCTTTAGGTTGCTTAATTTAAAGGTCAAAAAAGATAAATATTGATTCATTCAAACACAGACCAGAAACCCTGTATCTAATGAATTTTAAAAGTCTAAGTGAATAAGAAGGAAGTTTGCAAGGTTGATGTATCTGGGAAGTAGTCGTTGACACTTGGTTGTGGCTCACAATGGGATAACCACAGTATGAAGAATACCACCATGCTTCATCAACCTGGCAAGTGAACTACCGCTTTGTCCAGAATATCCAGGTTGTGTAAGCTACCCACTCATTAGTTACTTAGTACTCATTTGGGTTATCAGATCAACTATTACAATATCACAGTGCTTATGTTCTAGTGACCCTTATGTAGGACATAAATAGGTTAAAGTCAGTTGATGTGCGTAGGTGACAGGAAAAACAGGCCATTCCCACTCCAACAAGGTCCTGTGGTAGAAGAAATCACGGTGCTCTGAGAAGCTGGGTGTGAAGGGCTAAAACAGAAGCTGCTCAGTGAGACACACATTATGAAAGGAGTGTGGGGAGATGAGTGGAAATCATCTCTTATGTGGTGGCTTCATCTTAAAGATCTGTTCCTTATTCTGTGAAGAACAGGAAGTCTACTCGGAGTTTTGGGCAAAGGGTTTGAGGAAATCAAGTTATCAGAAGGAAATTTCACAAAATTTCACTCATTTACTCTTCACTGGTTGCTGGCACAAACACCTGACACTGAAAATGAAGGAAGGAAAGGCTTACTTAGCTGATAGCTACTAGAGGTTTCAGTCCATACTAAGCTGGCTTCAAGGCAGAGTGGCACATGGCAGAGAGCAAACTTTCATGGCGGCAAAGAATAGAAAGCAAAATGGAGGAGCAGCAGCGAGAATGTCTACCAAGAATAAGACTGTCTCTCCTCCTTATCTGCCCCAGGCGATGTGTAGCACTCACATCCATTATCCCAGCAGTGCTCAGGCTCATAATCCCAGCCTTGGATGATGAATTACTCTCAAACTGTAGAACTGTGCCTCATTGATGCCATGAGGCTTTAGGGGGACAAATACATACAAACCATTACAGTCTGCAAAGCAAACTGCTTTTAAGAGTTTGTAGGGCCAGCAAGATGGCTTAGTGGACTAAGCACCTGTTTAGGCAAGTGCAGGGACCAGAGTTCAATCTCAGGCACCACAGGCCATACCAGCCCTGCCCCTAGGTGCGCTGAGTCAGTTGCCAAGACCAGGCGTGGTGGTGCACCCCTGCAATCCCAGCACTGGGAAGGCTGAAAACAGGAGGATCATTATGAGCCTGGGATTCACAGTGAGACCCTGTATCAAATACATAAAATAAAATAAAAAGTTCAGAGTAAAGTCTGTGGGCATCGATTCATAATGAATACATATGATCTTTATCTAAAAAGCACAAAGAAAACACATGATGTAAGATTGGATATAGCAAACACAGTAGAGAATCAGATCTTAAGAATAATGACTAGTTCTTTGGTTTGTTAGCTGGTTCCTCATCCAAGACAGAAATAGACAATATAGGGTGATATCTGTCTTTAATCAGATGATCATATGAATAGGAAGAGTCTGGAGATAAGTGAAAAAGATAGGACTAGAGATCTATTTATGTGACACTGTTAGACATAGCTGATGTTATAATGTTTAATGGGACCCAATGACCTATGTATTAAAAGCTTGGATCCCAGAATGGAAGTATCAGGAGATGGTAAAACTGTTGTGAGGTAAGACTGTGGCAGGTTTTTAGGTCATTGAGAGGATGTCCTTGAAGACTGTAGGACTTTTGCTCCTTGATCACAAGGTTAAAGCTGTTGCTCTGCCACGTGCTTTTGCCTTGATTGTCTGCCTGACCAAAGCAACAAGATTAGCCAAACACAGACTAGAATCTCTAAAATGACTAACAAACAATAACCCTTTTCTCTCTATAAGTTGATGAGCTCAGGTATGTGTTATTGTAACAAAAAAATGGCGAACATATAGTGTTTGAATCTATGAAACTTACATAAATGGTGGTGAAATTGCATGAGGACTTCATGTCAAGAGATTTATGTAGAGAAAAATGTGATAATACTAAAATTATTTGGCAGAGATAAATCCAGAAAAGATGAATAAAGAGGAAAAGCAAAGTACAGTAGTATTTAAGTATTAAAGACTATAGAAAGGCACAAGAAACAGAATGACTGAAATGAATATTGAATATTGCCATAAATATCCCAGGGCTTAGTGCAGCCCGACTTCAGAAATGACAAATGGAAGTCTCACTGTTAGTTTTGAACTAGGAGACTTGAAAAATTGATACACATAGGGAAGAAATAAACAGTTTAAGATGATGGTTGAGGACAGAAGAGAAAGAAGACAGTGTCTGGAAAATGATGTATATTCTTACTATTTATGTATTTACTTTAGATGAAGATGTTTGGATAAACTTAATTTATCTGATAAAGGTCAAATTTAAAGGAAGAAAATGTCAGGAACAGAGTAGAAAATGGGTGAACAGGAGGTGCTAGTCTTAGGAAGAAACAGGAGCAATGGGTTTCCTTCGTTTGGTTCTTGGGTTGGTTGGTTTTCTGTTTTGAAGAACTTGCTCCACATGGTCACATATTACAACTGTACTTATCATCTTATATCCTTGAGGTATGGTTATTTTCTTTTTCAGATCATCATTTCATTCAAATTAGTAAATAGATGAAAAGCCTGCATACAATTCTTTTATTTTTCTAGTGAAACTCTTTTTCTTTTAATAAGAAATAACAATGTGACATTTAAAAAAGCACATTAGTAGTATATTCCCAATAATTGATACAATGCATATTGTTGTCCTCATAGTAGTTATACAGAGCACAGGGTGTAGACATGATAATTTTTTGAATCATTGTTAGTACAAATAATTTCTTATCATTGAACTAAGAAAAAGTATTTGTATACATAGTCCAGTATTCCATAATCACAATGGATTATTGGCAGAACTGGCAATGTTGAAAGCTGTTGATGTAAGCCTTTTACAGCTCAGCATACTAATATAGCTCTATGGTTTATTCTTCTTGGTTAAATTTTTCTGCTGGGTGGTTAAGGGCAAGTTAAAGCAAGAACTGTATAGCAAAACGCTGCATATAATTCTTCAGTTGATTCTATTTTTTTAAGCTAGGATTTAATAGTTATCACAAAGGCAAAATAATTTTCTTAGCTTATTTTTGAGAAAACTTTAACAGCAATTAGTTCATTTTCCTTTGTTCAACCACAGTAGAGCTAATACTTAGAAATTCACAAAACTTACTACAAAGAATTGTGTGTCTGCTGTCATATTCTCTGTAACACTGGATATTATCATTTGGTTTCTTTTTATTTTTGACAAATTGAAGCGTAGATTCTCATATTTATTTAAATGGAACCCATGGCTTTCCTATTCTACAATTTAGAATGCAGGGTGGGAACCAATATTTTACTCTTCATGTTAATTATAAGTAGTAAGTAATGTGCTAGAATTTGTTTACATTGGATCAATAAGAATTTAAAGTTCAGATTTGAGCCAAAATGATACTATAACCTGTTCTCGTACTCTATTCTACAAAATTAAAGTATCATTTCTCAGACAAAAGGCTATTGTCTGGAACATATAAGAACTCAAAATGATTAGATCCTCTCACAAATTTAAAGACCCCCATCCAAACAATGAACATCTAAAATTAATTGACACTTCTCAGATGAAATAGTAGAAGCAGAAATCAAGTATATGAAAAATATTTACCGTCAATAATCACTTGAAAGATAAAATTTAAAACAACACTAAGATTCCATCTCAGCCCAGAAAGATGATTGTTATGAAGAAATTAGCTAATAACAATGCCAAAGGGCCTGCGGGTAATAAAAAACTCTCCTTCACAGCTGGTGAGAGTGTAGACTAGTACAACCACTGTGGAAATGAGTGTGGTTATTCCTCAAAAAACTAGAGTCCATACAACACAGTTACTCCTTCTTTTGGAATTTTCCCAGAAGAATTAAACATATCATACTTACCATAGTATATGTGTGTGTATGTTTATAGCAACACAGATTTTAGCAGCTAAATGTTGAAAACAGTTCAAATGCTCATAGACTGATTAATGGATAAGATGTGTTTTTCTATACAATGGGGGATTACTCTGCCATAAAATAGATAAACTTGAAAGATTTTCAGCGAACTGGACGAACCTTGAGGCCCTAGACTTATATGAAATAAACTGGACACAGATTTGTAGATATCAGATGTTTTCCTCAGGTGTAAGAGATTGGACGCATGAATAGTGACCAAAATGTATAATCGATATGGTGAAATAGGAAGAAAAGGTTTGTACCTGGGAAAGAGGGGCAGGAAAAAAGGATAAACAAAATAGAGAGAAAATGAAGAAAACTGGGAACAAAGTCTCTGTAAATAAGGAAGGTAAGATGAGTTGAAAGTAGTATAGGCAAATTGGAAAAAACAATTCAGTGACATCACATACAGCTACAAATTCCCTATAATGAATGTGAGCACTATGTACACATAAAATTTACCTACAATCTTAATAAAAAATAAAAGTGATTATAGGTTATAAATCAAAGGAACTTATCATTGAAGGAATCCACATATTTGATTACAAAATATCAAAAACTTTGAAGTGAGGGCGCATGTTGTTTTGGTACTATTTATTTTCAGTCTTGTGATGCTCGATGATGAATGTCAGAAATAAGAGTGAATGACGATTTGTAAATAGGTGCAGTGAAAGTGATCTGAGTGCTTTTTAAAATGTATTTGGTACAGGGTCTCACCATGCCACTTCGACTTGTAGTGACTCCCCTATCTCAGCTTCCCCAGCACTTGGATTACAGGTGGGATTACAGACTCAGTGGCCAGCTCAGTGCACCCAGGAGCAGGGCTGGCAAGGCATTTGGTACCACGTGATTTGAACTCTTTAAACATGTACATAATATAGTTGCTGCAGACTCCTGCTTTTGTTGACCACTGTACAATTACTGAATATAAAAGATTGCTCATCTTTGACAATATTTTATAGAGTGGGAAATATTAATCTAACCTGAAAAATGAGAAAACTGAGCCCTATGGAGTTTAAATAAATGGCCAGATCATAAAATAGTGGTGAATTTTGAGTCTAACTCCAGACTACATCCAATTAGTCATGACCAAAAAACAAACAAACAAAACAACAACAACAAAATACATTGGGCATATAATAGTCAGGATCCCAGAAATTCAACATAAGAAAAACAGTATTGAAATATGTTAGGGAAAGGAAACAAGTCGGTATAAAAGAAAATTCATTGGAATCACAGAAGACTTTTCAGTGCAAAGCCTCTAGTTCAGGAAAAGTTGGAGTGAGGCATTTTATGCCCTAAAAGAAAATAACCTCCAAGCTAGACTGATGCATACCACAAAACTATATTTCAAAATTGGTGAAGAATAAGGCCCTGCCACAGCAAAGGCACCTGAAGAAATTCATTAACAGGAAAACAGCATTCAAAAATATGCCAAAGGACATTATAACAAGAAATGACAAACTATAACTCTATGAACCCCTATCAAATGAATTCACCAGGTAAGTCAGGCAATTAAACAGAGAGAAGGGAAGGAACCAACAATGCAATTAGCATAGCAAGGATAAATCAGTACATATCAATTATGATCTTCAACATTAATGATCCTAACTCACTAATTTAAAGAAAATAGAATTCTATGTCTGATTTTATTACAAGATTCTTTGGAAAAATAATTGCCCCTAAATTCTGCTGTTATCTGAGACCAAACTTCCCCAGAATGCACCACAGTGTTTCATCCTGACTTGGGGCTTGGGATGGCTTGGCGCTGCGAGTGCTCATGGGCAGCTTTTTATCCGCCAGTGACCTTCCTGTGACCTAGCCACAAGCACTCTATTCATCAAGTTTGTCGTTGAGTGAGTAGAGAGGGCTCTTTTCTCCATTGCTCACATCTGTTCCTCACTCTTCTTATCTCTTTCTGTCCATTCCATACTGAACATCTATTTTTCATCTGCCACAAAAGTCTTGTGTTCTTGAGAAATAATTTCCACTCTTTTACTTTCATAAAAAAAATAAAAACAAAAAATATGTATCCTGCCCTTTCTGTTTTACATCTATTTCCCAGCGCATAAAATATTTGAATTTTCTGGTAGAGCACAATAAAAGATACTCTCTGTTTCTGAGCAAGTTTTACAGTTTTGATACATTTAACAAAATTAACCCACTTTTTGAAACTACAAATGATACCCACCAGACCACCACTTTTATATGCATTTCAAACAAATGCAGGAATGGGTCCTCAACCGAGATCAATAAGGTATTTCAGAAAATGAGTCACACTGATGACACTTACTTTATCCCAGGCTCAGACATGCTTAAAGGAAGAGAATGTGGCTTGGGCCTGGTTGATGGGGTGTCTCTCTGTCTTGCCCAGGTTGCCTTGCTGAGACCTACGCAGTAGGAGCAATGAAAGCTTATCAGCAAGCAACTGCCTCCCTAGTTGCATCTATGGGTGGATGAAAGTCCATGGTCTTTTTGTTCTCTCTCACTCTGAATGCTAACCATTCTTGACTTGGTAGAAATCTTTTCATTCCAATTGTGGCTTCATGTAAGCAGAAAACTTACAGAAAATAATCACTCATCATTTCAAAATGCTATATTTGTTTTTAAAGTTCAATTTCAAAATTAAATATTGTTAAAACTAGTATCTATAATTACTAAGAGAGTACTATTTATATCTTAAACATTATTTAAGAAATTTAGAAATATATTTTTTCTATATTCAGCATTAGTTTTTAGAACAAAGATCTCATCATGGAATAGTTCTATGCTACTGTGCTTTATATTTGTTCCCTCATATGTAAAGCTAAAATTACAGTAGAAATGCCGGTGACTCCTTGGCCAAGCAGTTGGTGCAATGTTTGAGATACTGTATACAAACAACCTCCAACTTTGAGAGGTTTAGATCACAATTCTTCAGCTTTGTGATTCTGCAAAAATGATTTGCTTTCAGAACAAATTGCATTTCCAGTCTTGAATTTTGATGTTTTCCAGGCTTGTAATATACAGCACTTTCTCTCAGTCTTGGGCAGCAACAAAGAACCACCACTCCCACTTGCTTACATCTTCCTGAGGGAAAAAGCCAGCCCGTTACTGTGCATCGTGTTGCTATGCTATGGCAGTCTGTAGGTTACGGGTGCTGAAATATTATTTATGGTAGTTTTAATTTATGGTGGTCTTGTCCGGACATAATTCTATTTTAAGGAAAAATCATCTGTACATATTATATGTGTAGACACACATATATATGACTATATGTATGAATTCATACATAGACATGTATTTGTGTACGACTTATGTAATTTATTCCTATATACTCTACAATGACAGCTACAGAGTCTCCTTTGATTTATTATTTGTTGTAAGGGACAGTAATTAATGTCATATTTTCCACAGCCAAAAGGCTCACTTACACATACACATGTTTATCACAAAGTCATAGTCATCTGGTGCATTCTGCTACAACAGAGCAGGCTTACAGCTGAAAATCGTTTTGAGTTTGTTGGGCTGGTGTGTTTTGATAAATGGAGAAAAACTATTAAAATCATTCAATCATTCTAAACCTAGGCAAAGCATATATGTCTTAAAGAGATTGATGTTTGCTCTTCCAGCTGGCTGTCCATGGCTGCATAGTTCCCTAGGGAAGTCTATGGACCCATAGATGATGAAAGTGTTACCCAGCTGGAAGAGATTAAGGTCTCTTTAAAGCACTGCTTGAACTATAGCAAGTTGGTATTTTCACAGAAAGTGTGCAGTCATGGGATATGCTTAAGCTCCTCAGCTTTAATGTGGGGAAGTCCACCTGTCAAAGCCTGCATACAAAAAATGCCACTGATTTATTAGGTGATATTACAGAACATCTAAGATGTCATCATGTATAGCAAACAAATCTGTCCATTTCCATGTGTTGTTCCTGCTTCCCCAAACAGCAATATGTAATAACATACTGTGAATAAAAAAAAGTTCATCAGAAAGTTCGGCTGTCTGTGAGGAAGATGTGACAAGAGAGGAAGTGGCTCCATTAGGGGAAGACTAGGGGAGTGGCAGAGGCCTGAGGAACCTGGGTGTTGGCTGCTTCTTCTGAACCAACAGTGTGAAGTTGCCATTGTGTAGCCTGCTCTGTGGTGGGTCCTGTAGTCTGCATGGGAAACAGTCGAGGCGGGCTGTCTGTAATCTCTGTTCCCCCACATAGAACAAAACAGCATCCATATTTTCCAGCCTTGATTCCACAAGACCAAGCATCAACTCTATTTGGAGTAAACTTCAGGAATAATTTCATTCCTCTGATCCCAAGTATAATTCTTACAGTGCATATAGTTTAACTAAATGATACAAAAAGATGAGGGAGAGTGTCCAGGACTAACATCAAGTAAATGCAAATAATAAAAACTCAAGGTAGGGCTGGCAAGATGGCTCAGTGATCTAAAGCGCATGCTTAGGCAATCTTAGGCAACCCTAGGGACTGTGGTTCTATCCCTGGCACCACATGCTGCACTACCCCAGCCCCAGGGTAGGCTGAGCAATAATAATAATAATAATAATAATAATAATAATAATAACTCAAGATGATATTGGCAGTATTGTTAAGCACGAGAGGAAAAGTGATTTATATGAAAATAAAACACAGAAATGTCACTTTTATTGTCTATTCTGTTCAAAATAAATTGAATAACATCAAATAAGTAGTATGGATTATAATTCAGAGATTAAAATCTGATGGTAATATAAGACAATTGCTGAAAACATAATAATGTAAGATATTGGTAGGCCTTAATTAATAAATAACAAAATGTGCAAAATAAAATGCTGAAAGCTATAGAATATTTAATAGATTCTCAGAAAAATAGCTTACTTTTAATTTACAATTATTACTATTATTGTTATTATTATTATTATTACTATTATTATTATTATTATTATTATTGCCAGGGATCAAACTTCAGACCTTGAGCTTGCCAGATAGGTGCTTATGCTACTGAGCTATCTCCTCATTTCTGTCAACTTTTAGAACATACAATTACAGATTTTTTAAATTTTCCATTTATTACACATTAAAAAGTAAACAAATTTCTGTACTAGTAAAAAATTAGACATATTCACTGGGAAACTCATTCTACAAAATTAGAACTGAACAGAATAGTGCTGATGGTAATAGCTCAAGTACTTGCAAATTTGTCAAAAGAACAGAAACATTCTGCATAGGAACTTTGTGCAAAAAAGGATACAAAGATTGAAGGTGAAGGTTAGAAAATAATGACTGAAGGTAACAGAGAGTGAGGCTGGAGAAGAAAAAATGAATGCAGAAAAATTCATAGTACTTTATGTTTATATATGGATTCAAGAAATAAATGCATGGATGAAATCAGTAAAATTACACAAGAGAAGTGACAGGACCACAAGAAGAAGAATGCAATTGAAATAAAGATAAAAAATAATTGAGGTACTGAGAATGAAGTGCAGTTGGTTTTTACAGGAAAGTGGGGAATCTTGGTTTATTATAATTTTTTAAATCACAATATGTAATATTTAAAATGTTGAGAATTTCTCATTCCCAGGGTTTTTAATTATTAAGATTAACTGATGTTCTACCATTGTGATTGTGTGTGTGTGTGTGTACACATTCATGTGGTATGTGCCTGTTCATGTGTGTGTTGTATTTGAAAACATAAACCAATAAATAGAATTGTACTTATTAATATTCTTGCTATAAAGATAATCTGGATCAATGAGAACTAGTAATGTACATCATTTGATAGATGTTTAAGGTGACTATTGAGTTGAGTGAAAATAAGAGATAAAGTTTTATTTAATCTCAAAATAAGACCACCAAAACATTATTTATTTCAGAAAGTAAAGGGTTAAAAGAATATTGCAAGGAATAAGATTTTTATTCCCTCTGTGGGCAGCCAGAGTGAGTAGAATTTTACAGTTCCTGGCCCCAGGTCCTGTCTGTCACCCTATACAGATCAACTCAAAATGTGTTAAAGACAAATATAAGGACCAAAATGGTAAAAAAGAGGAAAATATAAGGGAAATAGTTAATGACATTGGTCTGAACAAGGATATTTTAGATAACGTAGCAAGTAAGAAAAACAGCACAAAGCATCTTCAAAAACTTCAAAGCAGGAAGCTGTGGTATCGCTTCATGGTACTATACTGGCTTGGTATGTCTAAAGCCCTGTGGTTGACCCCCAGCACTATAAAAATAAAACTGCAAAACTTCCATATAATTCAGCAACTTCACTAAAAGGAAAAGAAATGAAATCAGTAGGTCAAAGAGACATCTGAGCTCTCAAGTGTACTGGAGCACTGTTCACAAAATCCAAAGGTAGGTGGACCCTAAATAGTCATCAATGAGTAGATGGAGCAGATAGACAAAATGGGTTGCTCTTCAGCCACAAAAATGATAAAACATTATCATTTGAGGTAACTGGGGGACATGATGTTAAATAAACTCCCATGTAGCATTGAAAGAAACTGATCTCATAAAAATAGTGACCAGAAGGCTGAGGAGATAGCTTGGTGGTCCAAGTGCTTCTGGAAAGCACAAGGACTAAGGTTCCATCCCCAGTGCTACATGGTGCTTGCCCCGGAGCCCCGGGCTTGCTGTGCCAGCCACCAAGACTAGACATGGTGGCACATGCTTGTAATCACATCATGGGGTAGGCTGAGACAGGAGGATCACTAAGAGTCAGACCTTTGATGAGACCCTGTACCAACTAAATACATACATACATACATACATACATACATACATACATATATACATAAATGGTTTTAAGAAGTAGAAAGAGTAGAAAAGTGGTTACTGGGGCTGAGAAGGATGAGTAAAAGACTGTCAGTGGGTACAGAGTTATATAAAAGGAATAAATTGTGGTGTCAGTTGCCCAGTAGATACCAGATGTGTTGACAGTTTTACATTTTCACTACTTCAAAATCACTGGAAAGAGGATTTTTAAATGTTCTAATCATAAATCATAAATGTATGAAGTGATGAATGCAATACTAATTTGATTAGAGTATTGCAATGAGCACATGTATTGAAACATCACATTTTATTCCATAAATAGATACAACTTTCTGTTAAAAACAAAGCTTAAAAAGTTTTTTTTTTTTTTTTTTCTTTTTAGGGTCTCACTACTGAGTCATAGTGATCCTCCTATTTTTACCTCCCAAAGGCTGGGATTACAGATGCGCACCACCACGCCCAGTATTGCCGGCTCAGCGCGCTCTAGAGCGAGGCCGGTGCAGCACAAGGGGCCAGGAACCGAACCCTGGCCCCTGGGCTTCCTCTAAGCAAGCGCTAAATCCGCTGAGTATACCACTGGCCCTAAAAAGGTTTTTAAAAATACAAGAAAAACTGAGAAAGATATAAAAATCACATATTGGATAAGTAAGTATACAATGAATTAAAAATTAATAGAACAAAGAATTAATGTTAAAACTAGGAATTGCTCTGAATGCTTAATGATTTATATAAATCAAAAATATAGTGAAAGAGAGTAAACAAAATTTGAAATAAAAGTGACTATGGTGCCAGGATTATAGCACATGCCTGAACCTCGGCAGGGGGACTGTCACAAATTAGAAGCCTGCCTTTACTATATAGTAGGTTCAGAGCGAGCCTAAGCTATAGAGTAAAACCTTGTCTCAAAAAGAAGTGACCATTTCTAGAGATACCATTATTTTCAGATAAGAGTTCCAACAAGAACTTAAATAGTAAGCACATAGAAGTCATTATTTGAATAAAATTATGAAATAGCTGTATGAAATTTTGTTATGGAAACTGTAGGAAGAATACTTGGTTATACTCTTATGTATGTAGTCTTTTATACAGTATCTTGTAATACTGTATATATATATATATATATATATATATATATAATATATATATATTAATTACACTTCTAGTTCTTTAGGTAATAATTATTAACTGATTTGTTAGCTCTTTTTTAATGTGATAACAAGCCTTAATAAATGAGTGACAGCAGAATAGTCATGAAACTTTTTATGGAAAAATTCAGTCCTCCTTTTTAGAATATTTTCTTCTTAGAATCATTAAGATCAATGACTTTAGAATTTTATAGGCAATGTGATTATTTCTTGAACATGGAGATTATGGCTTGTGACTGTTTTAAGAAAATCACCTGATGGACTACATGAGAGAGCAATATTAAATAAGTCCTCAGCATATTTACTTGAGAATCAGTATTTTACACATTGTAACTTTGCCTGAAAGTGGCGTGAGCTCTGTTTTACTGCTGATGCCAAGATGAGTAAAAATATAAATAAGTAAAAAATTGCCTCAATTCAATCTTTCCCTTAATGAAGTATGAAATTTCAATAATAATACTAAAACACATTTATGGATCTATTTGTAACATATGCTGCAGCATTACTGGTCTTGTCAGTGTTGCTGATTTTGTTAGTTATATATGTAAATGAAAGGATTTGTTTTTTCAAACTAGAAGAATTTTTCATTATGAAGATACTTTATCTCTGAATATCGTCCTAATATATGTAAGTTAGCTCAGTCCATACTGAAATATTTACTCTTGATCACTTATAAATATTATATACTTGCACAATTGTATAATAAGTATTATATACTTACTAGTGAAGTGATTTCAGAGAATTAAAAGTCATTTGACTGCAGATGAGGCTTCTACAAACAAATATATAAAGTTTTCCCCCAGCTAAACACTAGTTTTTGAAAATATGTACCAAGCTCCTAAAAGCCACTGATCATACAATAATTACCATTGCTACATTTTATGTTAGCTTTGTTATTTTTTGTTGATGTTTATTATTTTTACTGATTTTATTTTGTTTCCCTTGAAGTTCATTTTTTTAGATTTGTATTTATTTATATTTTTTATTTTTTATTACTTTTAATAAGAAATAACAATGTGACAGTTTCAAAACATGCTAGTAATACATTCCCAATAATTGATACAACTGATATTGTTGTCCTCATAGTAGTTATTTGTAGTACAGGATGCAGATGTCATAATTTTTCTAATCATCATTGATATAAAAAGTTCTTCTCATTGAACTAAGAGAAAGTAGTTGTGTACCTAGATTTCATTTTTTATTTAACTACCTCTTATAACTTCATCATATGTGGGAAGTTATCATCATTTAGTTATTTAAAAATTTCGAAGCTCATTTTGTCCTGTGGCATTTTTGTAACGCTTCTGGAACTTAAGACAGAGCGCATTTGGTGAGCTGAGAGGCTACTCTTCTGCCGGCCTTTCCCATCTGAACTTTTTCCTCATGCCTCTCCTCCACCAAAGAGATCAGAATAACTCTTAGTGGGACAGGAGAGCTAATTAAAATGTCAATGCAGGCAAATGAAAAGAACTAAAAAGCACACTCCCTATTTAGCTTTTAGAAAATATGTTGTTCTCCCTAAGTGCCATTTAAATATTTTTCTAATTCTTTGGAAACTTAAGGAATTTAATAAACAATCTGTAAATCTGAATATATTTAATATTGCATATGTTTACCAAATTTCACCAACTACAATGTAGCTTCTTTGCTTTTGAGTTGATAGTAACATTATTTCAATTTATTGTTTCCCATGTAGTTTACACAGACACACATACGCATGCACACACACTCAAAAAACACAAACAAGTTGAAAAGTATTGCCTTCTCAATTATCAAAAGAATTGTTTCTGGCTATAAGTAGCAAAATCTTAAAACAATGGCTTGTAAAAGGTGGGGTTTTCCTTTCTTAAGCAAGAAGAGTTTGGAGAGACACTCTTGAGACACATGTCATTGGTGTGTGCTGTCATTGTTCCAGTTGCTGAGATTCTTTCTGCTTTTTACTTTGCCTTCCAAGGAACTTGGTTTCCATCGTGACTTACAGGATGTTTACCACAGCGTCAGCAGTCACATCCTCATTGGTAGAGGAAAAAAAGAAAGAAGGCTGGAAGCAAGTTTGCCGGATGATTTCACAATTCAGTACTTTGTTGCTGACCCTGTGGACAAACTCATTTTGTTATAATGAGGGCAAAATGTATTTTGAGAAGGCAAATGTATGACAGCAGGCTCTGTCCTACATGGTTTTCTGCGTGTCTCTATATTGTGATCATTTTCAAATGTTTTTAGCTATAAAATCTTCATTATGAAAATCTTGTGAGGGTGTAAAAAGAGTAAAAAGTCAAAAGTGGTGGGCTGATAGCAGCTACAGTGAAGTCCCTCCCCTCCAGGGTGGCTGCCGTCTGTGTGTGCTAACTTCAGTGTCTCTGAGGCCCCTGAGCAGGGGCCTCACACCCAGTCCTTAGCCCACATGAGCAGATGCCTGTGTTTTCTGGGAGCTTCCTGTTTCTCCTGCAGCCCTGCCCCCTGAGCACTGTCATATGCAGACCAGGACACAGAGAGAGAAGGATTTCTCACAAGCTGGACTCATCATGAAGCCTATAAAGTAACAGTTCCAATCCATGTGCTGATTCAACTAGCTGAAGTGATGGTTTTGTGCACACTTAAACACAGATGAAAATTGCATTTAAAACGATACATATGTACTTTTGAATAGGATAAAAATAGTATGAAAAGAATTCTGCAGTGTTTGGAGAGGGTCTGTGTCTAGGAAAACATTTCCCAGCGCTAGCATGGCTACTGACACGGGAATATCCAGGTGCAAGTTTTTGCTTAGTTTACAAATTTTTCTTTTCTCTCCACATCTGGTTAAACAGAAATATGTTCATTTTTACTGTGTTTTGGGAAAAAAAGAAATGATTATAATATTTCTTCTTGCTTTATTTTCTCCAAAATAACTTTCTCTGAAATTTGGATGAAATTCCATTCGATGAAATTCCTTTGAACACTTACCTTGGCGTCGCTGCATTGGTGGTTGACAAAGAGGTTAATACTATTGTTTTTATTACTCAGATTATTTTGACTGAAATCTAATCTTTTTTGCTTTACTAGATCATACTGAAAGAAGCAGAGTATAGTGGGTAAGAAAACAGTTTTGAGAGGTAGTTGTAAGTGGATTAGAAAATCTGAATTCACTATTCCTGTGATATGGGAGTTATGTAACAATCCTTAACAGTTTTATTTATAATGTGAAGATCACTTTACCTTCAGCATTTTAGTAGAATAAAATTAGTTAGTGAAGTTTTCAAAAAATTTTATTCCAATAGTTGATGTTCCCCAGAAAGGATTATCATTATTACTGCTGGTACTCTCACTTTCTAAATTTATATGCCATGATGCCTCTTTTAATTTTAGACTCTTTGGCTAAGGTTGAAATATTTCAATTTTACTTAAAAAAAAAACTTTATATTTCTTTTTTACATAAAGGCTAAGGTTTGGGTTCATTCACCTTCATGGAAGTTTAGAGACTCTAATACATTTTATTTGCTACTTGAGGAATTTGGCTGTTACTTCACCAGAGTGCATGCATTTTGTGTCAACAGTTACAGATCTATTGGCCTGTGTTCTTGTTATCAATATGTATCCTAATTGGTCAAAGCCTGCAGTGTAGTGGTTGGTTAATAATATCTTAGTCATTGTTTTTATTGCTGGAACCAAATACCCAACATTCACAATGTAAAGAAAGAGAAGTTTATTTTCGCTCACGGATTCAGTCCATCGTTGGCTGCCTGAAATACAGACACGGAAGAGTGGAGGGACCTGCCGTGGAGGAGGGTGGCCCACATCATGGCAGCTGGAAAGCAGAGCGGAAAGGAGAGAGAGGAGTCAGGGAAGGAGAGACTCCCCTCCCCATTAAGCCTAACCCATTTTTTTTCTGATCCAGCCTCACTTCCTATTAGGAAATTAGTTATTCTCCTGGTGAACAAAGCCATCTCCATGACCTTCCAAACACAGAAGGATTTGGGGGAATGCTACAATTCTAAACTATAATGAGCTATATTTTGAATTATATTCTTATTAATAAATATGACTAGGCTGGATATTTTACTGATTTAGCAAGATTCTGTCCCAAAATAGAAAGTGAAACGGCAACTTATTTCAGCATGAAGCTACACTTCAGACCCCAGTGCCACAATGAAAGCAGAAATATTACCTCAGAATTCTTTTATTTTTCTTTTTGGATGGCTCAGCCTGCCCTGAGGGTGGGGCTGGCATGACACGTGGTGCTGGGGATGGAGCCATGATCCCTTCTGCCTGCCTAAGCTTGCGTAAGCAGGCACTCTAGACTGCTGAGCCATCTTGCCAGTCCCTACCTCAGTATACTTAATGGAAAAAAATAATTTAAAAACACTGGGTGAATATTAATCAAAATTGAGCAGTTTATAAGATATGATAAATCCAGAATAAGCTTGCAAAATGAATCTGAGTAATTGAATTCAAAGGATATAGCCACACTTCGTTTGATCATCTGTGGAATTTTAGGTATTAAATATAATAGATGTTTTTTTTTAAATACATTCCACTTATTTCTCGCAACTACTCTAAGAAACTGATACTATGTATTTTCCAGGGAGAAAGGTGAGTAGCAGTTAAACATATGCACACATTTATGCACTGAAGGCAAGATTTAGACATCTACCCTGTAGTAGCTCTTGACTAAAAACTTCTTTGACTACAACAAAACAGTGATCCTTCTTTTTAAAACTGATGAAACAAGGAAAATGTCATAGCACAAGTAGTAAGAGTGTGGCAGACTGCTTTCCCATTCAGAAAAGAGTTGGTCAGTTATTTAAAGAACTCCAGGCCTGGCGGGATGGCTCCGTGGTCTAAAGCGCCTGCTTAGGAAAGCTTGGGCGGCTTCAGGGCCCGCGGTTCAATCCCCAGCACCACATGCTGCGCCAGCCCTGCCCTCGTGGTGGGCTGAGCTGGCCATAAAAATGAGTGAATAAACAAATAAAGGTTCTGAAACAATAAATAAATAAATAAATAAATAAATAAATAAATAAATAAATAGAACTCCAGTCAATCTGCCTCTCACACTTCAGCACTTTGTTCTATCTCTGTATAACATTTGAAGGGAGCTTGCCATTCCTGCTAACTGGGAAAAAAAGAAACATTGCCCTGCTGATGTGTACTGGGGCTTCTAAAGAAACAAAACGAAACACCTTCACATTTTATTTTACCGATTAAAAATATACATTTCTGTGATAACAACTCATAAGCATATCTATATCTATGAATTTTTCTTCTCTTGAAATGCACCTGCTCTCTACAACTGTCATTTGTTCTTATGGGCCCTTATGCTAAAGTGTCATTTTCCTTAATTTTTTTTTCATAGAGGTTTGCTAGACTAAGTAAATAAAAACACAACATATTTAGTAAACTTATATTTCAGATAAACAGTAGAAATCATTTAATTTGAACACATTCTGTGCAGGAAGTGGGATACACATTCACTAAAATAGTTTTTATTTTCTACAATTCATAAGTGAGCTTCCAGTGTTGTCTGGAAACCTTAGATGGTAATATGCTATGAGATGGAAACAGAGCTCCAAAATAATAATGAAAAGATATCTCCTCAGCTTAAAAGAAAAAAAAAAAAAAACCTACAGATCAAATTAACTGTTTACCACTTAAAGGAGTAGCACATCTTGCTTAGATGTAGATGTGTATAACGGACAGAGACCTCCATTCTGCCTTGAGACGCAGTGTCCTAGGGAGAGAGCTTATACACTCTAGCATTTGCAATGTGTCGGGATTTCTGGGGTGCGCTTTGGGGTGGTCTGGGAATAGGCTGGCCCATGTGTTTATTTCACATGATACTCTTAGAAACTATTTGCACATTTTAAGATAATTTGAAAAACATTGATTTAATGCATTTTTAAACAAGCCTAGTGCATTTTCCATTTGCTTGCTCTGTATAAGTATTAGGTTTGTGCACACTTCCTGCCCCTGTGACTCAATCCTAAGTCAGTAGGACTGAAGAGCTCTCCTAATAGAACACAGCATGCAGAAAAAGGCACTGCATGTTACATATCAGAAGTTTTTCTTCTTAATATAGAAGAAAGTAAAACAAATATTGAGACAGCTGTGAAACTGCAAAGCAAGGAAAGTACAGGGGAAGGAAAAAATGTCAAATATTTTACTCCCTCAAGGTGACAATGGGCTATAGAAAAGTTTCCAGGAGCATCATGTAATCCTTTAACACTGTTAGAAGCATCACATTATCCACTGGGTCCTCTAAAATTAAGAGTTCTATGATCAATCAAATTCTTCATATAATTAATAATACTATGTGGAGACCAAATTTGTTATGCATGAGACTCAATTGATGTCTAATACTAGAATAGTAACTTAGCTCAATCAATCAATATAATAGCATCACTGAATAAAATTTCAGAAACTTAGAGGCATTTGTTTTTATTCTCTTATTGAAATAACTATGTAGAATTTAGAAGAAAGTCTGGTGAAATTCAATAATATTTCTCATTCAAAGCTATAATTATTTTGAATGTGTTTATCAGGGGCGGTAGGGATACATAGTGAATGCTTACATTTCCAAAATGTATTGTAGTAAAAGACACAGTGCCATTCAGTACTCTCAAAATTCTCTCCCTTGACTTCGACACATTTATACCATTATTCTTGCCACATTGTGAAATAGTTCTGGAAGTCCTCGCTCATGAACGTTTTTGTAAAATGTGATTAAAAGGACAGCAGACACTATTGTGAAATGCCACTCAAAGGAGTCACAGACCGATGGACACCTCACAGGGTGTCCTGACCCACCTCACTCACCTGCTCGACTCTGTAAATTCTGGTGCTTGCTCCAAGGTGAAATGATCAGGAAACATAAACATTCAAGTAGTTCAGAACATTGAGGTAGCCACAGTAGCACAACTAGAAACAATTAAAGTAAAGGACTTGCAGATTTTTTTTTTAGAAAGAGCAAGAATGAAGGCTTAAATGTATTGGAAAATAGGGAAGCATTTAGGGAAGGATTGATGGAAATATATCTTTTACAGTAATAATTTTTTAAAAATTTAAAGACATTTTCTTGTATGTGTGTGGCCAGCTCAGTCCACCCTGGGGAGGGGTTGGAGTGGCATGTGTTGCTGAGGACCGAATTGTGGTCCCTGCCTTTTGCTTAAACTTACCTAAAAAGGCACTTTAGACCTGTAAGGTATCTTGTTGGCCCAATACTGTATTTTTGACACCTTGTATATGTGATATTTAGAATATATTAAAGAAAATTACTACTATTCTCTCTTTTGTAGAATTTTAATAGAGCAACCAACAAAAGCACATACTTATTGGAGAGGGAAACTAATTTTTCTACACTAGTATCAGCTGGATGCTGACCCTTAAGAGTAGACAATGATTGTAGCAGAAACAAATATTGACATGATAGATCACTGGCACAGCATGACATCCCGAAATCATTTACTTACTTAATATAGAATGAAGAATTTGGGTATTTAATCAGGTCACACAATTTCCAACTCTACAAACCTTCTCTTGCTGAGGGAATTTAAAAAGAAAATGCAAACTCACCTGAAAATTTTCAGTAACCTTACAGTCTGTTTTTCATTATTTGATTCCACTGGAATTGGAACTTTCAAATATTCCAAGGTTTTCACACTTTAAAAATTCATGACTATTTTTAGCAGCTAATAATATGTAAAATAATTTGGGCTCTTAATGTGCCAATTATTGTTATAAAATATTTTGCATATATTATTTAATCATTACAATAATGTTATGATGTAGATACTATAAGAACTGTGAAATAGCTGAGTTTTTTGGCCCTTTTTGGAAGCAAAAAGTTAGTCTACAGAGTCAATTAATCTAGCCTACTTGGCTAGATTGAGAAATCTGTACATTGCCAAAGCTCATTCCTACATGCTCCTGGGTGAATCTTTTGGCTGTGACCTGGAGATTCTTTCTGGTCTCAGACCCCTTGGCCTCTGGCTTTGCAGTCCTCTATGCTTCCCATATCATGAGGTCAGCAGCTTTTGTTCACCTAGCTCTTCCACTCTGATGTTTTGCTTTGCAGTCAGCTGACCATGGACTGGAATCTCTAAAATCAAAATAAGCCACTTCCCTCTTCAAGGTAACTGTAGCAGACATCTTGTCTCGATAGTTGAAAGGTGGTGAATAGTACCAGAGCCAAATATAATGATATAGTAAATTGTTGGCGAAATTGAAAATAAAGCAGTTTGACTGCCACGCTGAAGTAAAAGCCATCATAAAACAATAGTAAAAGAACTGGAATCTTTAAAACTAGCTCAAGAGGCCTTGCACAATCCATGTCCTTTATATGAAGTTACTGTAAAGGTGAGGTTTTTTTTTCTTTAAATTATTCCATTTTACTGATTGCAACTGCAACTTAACCATGATGTTTGAAGCTCTGAATCAAAAAAAGGGGAGGGGAGCCAAGAACTCCAATTCGCAGAAAATATTATTTGTGATGTTCTCAATGTAAGTTCATTGAACATATGATAATATTGCTTATACAGCTTAGAAACTATAACCTCCCTGTGACTGTTTCAACTGCTTTAACATTTGTTTTATTTTTATTTCTTTTTTTTTTTCTGTATTTAGGACAGATCTTACAGGGTCTACAGGGTCTGACTACATAGATCGGACTCGTAGTGTTTCTTCTGTTTTCAGCTTCCCAAGTGCTAGGATTACAGGTGTATGCCACCATGCCCTGTCTCAGTGGCCACCTCAGCATGCCTCATGGGCGTTTGGGGGTGGCACAGCACGCCAGGTAAAAAAAAATGGCCACTGTGCTCTGCCTAAGCAGGCGCTTTAGTCCACAGAGCTATCAGGCCAGCCCACAACTGCTTTAAAATTTAATCATGTCACATAAGTAAAGTGGAATAGATCCTGAAAAACATTAGGTCCACAGAAGTTTATCAAGAGAAGACTTACTAAATCTCAGGTACTATCAACCATGAGTGTATTATCAAAGTATTTACTCTGGTAATTAGAGCTCATATTCTAGTGAGCTATTATCTGGTCCCAGTAGATATTTCCTATTCATACTGAAACAAAGGCAAGCTTCTTCCTCAAACAATTTTCTCCCTTTTAATCTCAAAAATAATTAGTTTTTACTTGAATCAGTAGTGTAGTAAATTGATCCATAAATTTGAATTAAAAATATTTTATTAGTGTTTGTTTATAGTATGTAATGTTTGCATTTGTTGTAGGAAGTTGGTACAGGCGCATAATACATCCTAGTTTCTTTTGGGTAGATGTTGAGTCAAACGCTTCTGTAGTTCTTTCTATGAGAAGAATCTGTAGTCCTTTGGAAGATCCCTTCTGATTTGCCATAGTCTAAGTAAGGTTTTCACAGATGTCAGTCTTCCGTGTGCTGCTGACAGCTCCCTGTATTGCTGGTGTTCTCTTGCTGTGGGGTGGGCTTCTCAGAGTTCCAGAGTTCCAGTCACATTTCCTACTCATCAAAATAACATTTTTTAAAATCTTGTCCTGTATGTTGTTTAGGAAAGAAGTAAAATGGGGACAGAGGCAAAGCTAAGGAAAGTCAGCTACATATGGTGGCCTGTGGCTACAACTCAACACTTCAGGAAGTTGAACCAGAATTTCAAATTCAGCTACATCCTAGGAAATTCAAGAATTTAGTAAGACCTTATTTCAAATTTTTTATATATATACAGAGGTCAGGATATAGCTCAGTGTGATGATCCTTGGTGCAATTCTCAGTACCAATAATCAAAAACTCAGATGTATTTGACTAGAGGGGTCAAAAATGTGTGTTGGCTTTGATCAAGTGTTGATCTCTTGAAAACTTTGCACAAAGTATTGAGAAAGGGACTTCAGTGTTAGAACATGCATAAAGAACCAATTAGGAAGCTAAAAACTTTGGTTTTAAAAAATCTTAGATACATTATGCCTAAAATCCATGTGTGTAAACAGCTGGCACATTAAAACAATTCTCTCTTATGGACCATCCTTCAGTACACTGTGTCAAACTCTAATGAGGAATATGATGTAAAACTTCTGGACTCTTATAATTTCAAGAGAAGCAATGAGATATAAATCATTTTCAAGATGGATCGAACTCTCCCAAAACATGCACTGTGGAAAGGAAGTAGAGAGAACAAAATACTTCTACTTATCTACAGTTTTTTTTAAAGAGTTTTATAAGATACAGATCTCATCATAGTATCTGAATTAACCTCACTACTGGATTAAAGTGAGGAGGTGGCATACAAGGTGACTCCACCTTCACCCTGAGAGATTTGACCAGTGACTTCCATCAAAGCATTCTTTTGTTTTTTCTCACAAGACTTGTTAGGGAAATACAGTTCTTGTATTCTGTCATGATTTCCGGAAAGTATTCCATGTGTCACGTACCCAGCTAGTCTTTTAAATTCTCCAGTTGTAATTTAATTACATTTCTCAGGATGAGAGCTCATTTGTGTAAAAAGAAATCTTTTATGAAAAAGTAAAGGAAATAAACAAACAGGGAAAGAAAAGAGCACCAGGCACCAACAAAGGTTGTTTTCCTTGCATCACTCTTTAGAAAAATTTAAAAATAATTGAGGCCAGAGGTAGTGTGGGACAACCAAGATCAGACAAGCCCCTTCTTGTGTAAGATCCCTTAATTATGCATTTTTTCCTCTTGAGAATCTTTGTTGTTTCTCACAGCTATAGTACTAGAACTTCCCAGTTCTGCATGGATGTTTTCATTTTGAGATTTTTATTTTTAGTGCCTGAGCCTGTTAGCCCTGATTGCCTTCCTGTGCCTCCCCTGAAGCTCTGAGTTTCCCTGGTGGTCTGGGTTCAAGTGAACCTGCAGGAGTCAGAAGCCCACTTTCCAGGGTGCTTTCCTGGACCATGTAGGACTTAGGGAACCAGAAGCCAGTGACAAGTCAGATGTTGTAGGAGGGTAAGAAATGGAGCAGTAAAGAAGGTACAAACAGATGAAAGGAGAGGCTCTTCTTCCCAAGTAAAAACCACAACACTGACTAATTGAAATTTACCTAGTCCTTACATTTTAGCAGATAAATGTTGATTCTTACTGAATTTTCACTTTAATAGAAAAATCAAAATGAATGAATAATTAAATGTTATATTAGTCAGCTTTTTGTTTGTTTGTTTGTTTTTGTTGCTGTAACCAATGTTCCTGACACATGCACAGTTTAAAGGAAGGGATGACTTACATTGGCTGATGGTTTCAGGAGGGTCAGTCCATGGCAGGCTGGTTCCAAGACAGGAACAGCAATGGAAGAGTAGCTTGAGAGTGGTTGGGATGCAGCACACAGGGGAAGGACACCAGAGAGGAAGGGAATGAGGAGCAGAGAGCACTGAGCCCACAGGTGCTCCTCCAACCAGGGGAAGCTGACAGCCAAGCTTAGCTTGTTAGTTCTCATCTGGTAGATTTCAGACTGAGAATTACTGCTGTGATTCTAAGTTATTAACCAGAGTTTACCATCTTTTATACTTAGAAAATCCTAAATATATCATAGACAAACAACTTTTACTTAGGTGTTAACATTTATGAAGCTACCTACACATTATATGAGGCTTGGCCATCCAGCAGTAAACCTAAAGCCTTCTATTTGGGAAAAATGTGGAGACTGAAGCTGATTTGTGGAGGCTAAGGTGATCATAGACTTTCTCCCATGAATTCAAAGTTTTATTGTCAATAAAACTTAAATTAAGGAAAGAAATGAGAAAAAAAATGATCCAAATATGTATCTTATATGAAGATTTAGAATTTAATCTAACATTTTTTGAATCAAACATAGACATTAAATAATATCTAATAGCAATATAAAAACTTATATTATTAATTAATTATATAATGACATTATGTATTATAAATGTCAATTATATATGAGAAAGAATGTCAATTATATATTCTCAGGGATATGTCAACTAACCCAGGCCCCAGCGAACCATCTATAAAACACCTGGGGATTATAGAAGATTCTGCTGCCACATCTTTTATCCTTCTATAACATCAATATCATTCAAAGTGATAGGATAAAAGGTCCAACAGAGTCAATCCTTTCTGATCTGCACAAAAAGTTCTGAAATCCAATCTTCACAGGTCCTGTAAAAATAAAGCATTTGGTATCTTTGTGGAAATTGATATTTGATTTCTTGCAGGGGGCATCTAGCAATAACACAAGGAAAAAAGAAAACATAAAAAACATGGAATATACTGCTGAATGTCATGGAGGTAAAGCTTCTGGTAACAGAATCCCAAGAGTATGATAAGCTGTGTGTTGGCATCAAGGGCTTATTACCTTCTTGTTTCGCTAACTGTGAGAGATAGGGATTAGAATAACATGTATGAAACTACAAATCATTGATGTACACCAAAGTGCATTAAGTACATCCTTCCCTATAGATATCCAAATGCTAACTAGGGAACCAAGCAGCAAATCTCAGCATCCATATACATTCTACTAAGCACCAAAGTGCTTAGCAAACCAAGGAGAAATATGAAAATTCTCAGAATACCAATAAACAAATGAAATATGCTCCAAAGCTCAGTACTGAGTTTCTCTAGGCCTAGTTCATAATCTCTACATAATTCTTAAATATGTTGGTTTAGAAACCTTATATGGGGCCAGACAGATAGCTCAGTGGACTAAAGTGCATGCTCAGGCAGAGCACAGTGACCTGGATTCAATCCCTGGGGTGCCATGCCAGCCCCACCCCAGGGGCACACAGAGAGAGCAAATGAAACTGGGCATGGTGGTGCACGCCTGTAATCCCAGCACTTAGGAGGGTAAAAACAGGATGATAGAAGGATCACTATCAGGTATAGCTGTGTAGTGGCATCCTATAGACACTGTACTAAATACACAGAAAGAAAGAAAGAAAAGAAAGAAAGAAAGAAAGAAAGAAAGAAAGAAAGAAAGAAAGAAAGAAAGAAAGAAAGAAAGAAAGAAAGAAAGAAAGAACACTGTTTTCCCACAGTGAGTGATAGGGGATTTATCTTTTTCTTTTAACAGCCTTGACTCTAGGTGTACTACAGCCAGCCATGGCAGTATCATGGGGTATTTGAAATGCAGTCTCTGATCTCATCTAGACCTAATGAAACATCTAAACTTTAGACCTCATCAACTTATCTATTATGTACTTTATACAAGATATCTAACACCATTTTGCCACTTAAGTGTGTACAGTTCAGTTGTGTTGAGTGAGTTCATGTCATTGTCCCAACTTTGTCCTTTTGAAGATCATTTTCCTCTTCTCAGACACAAGCCTTCCATCACCTTCCTGTGCCTGGTCCCTGTCTACCACCATTCCACTTTCTATCTTAAAGGTTTGATTGCTCTAGATACCTTGTTACAAGTGGCACCGTACATGTTTCTTTTTTGCATCTGTCTTATGTCACCTCGGGTACCAGGCTCCTCTATACTGCAGCATGTGTCAGAACATCATTTGCCTCTAAGGCTGACTAATGCTCCGCGATACATAGGAAGTTCATGCCTTTATCCACTCACCTGTCAACGGGCTTTGAGTTCATTTCCTTTTGGCCTTGCGACTGATGTTGCTCTGGACCCTGGTATATAGTAGCACAGTTGCTTTATGACATGATCCCAGGTGATCTGAAGTTCAATCGAATTAGGCAAAAATTATTTAAGAGCTTTGGATATTTTATAAAAATTAGTTATTTCAGTAAAATGATTTGGAAATCCAATATGATTTGGTCTTTTATAGAGATTACTAAGTGCTCATAGATAGAATATATATTTGTAGGACACAGTATATGCCAGGTAGTATGAAGAATATACATGTGTTGTGTTGACTAATATGTCATCTTTTATGTACAATTTGTTCAAAAACTTTAAATCTCTGTAGGAAAAGAACTATTGAAATTAGGCAGAACATACATACATGCAAGCATTATATTAATTGAAACTAATTTTAAGTGGTCCTTTATTTGGATAGAAGCTGTCAAAAAGCTCTCATTTAATTGAAAACTTTTTTTGTAAAGAAAAAACAAGATATAACTAGTTTAAAGAGAAAAATCAAAGATAGCTGATGAGAAACAAAGGAAGTTGTTGGGGAGATGGGAAGGAGAGCTGAGATGGGGCAGTCTGGGGAAGAAAAGGAAGTAAATGTGGTGAAACTGTCGCACAGGTTTGCACCAGCTCCCCAGGATGAATATGTAATCAGGTACAGCAAACACAGGGATTTAAAAAAAAAAGTCCTCAGTGCTGATGCTTGAAAGTGTAGCCTTTGTCCTTCCTGGGGTCCTGCTCAAAGGAGTCTTCCAGCCAAATCCCTCCACTTCATGCCTTCTGGTCACACACTGGCAGCTTTTGACTGACCCCCAGGGAAGGTGTCATTGAAGCCTTCCCTAGATTTCAGGGGATGGCTTTGTTGTTTACTGAAGCCTTCTTTCCCTCTCACCTGCAGGGCTAGTTTCCTGGCTTTGAAAGCAAAGTTTCTTTTGCAATCTCACTGTTGTTCCAGTATCCCTTGACACCGCGAAAGAGAGAAACAGTTCCTCTCTGTATTTATTAACTTCACTGGGCACGTGTGATGTCTCCACCCTCCTCCATGAGAATCCAGAAATGCTAGTGGTGTCTGCTTTCCTCTTCTAGGGGCATGAAAAGGTTGAGGAAATTAGTTGTGTCAGATGAAGGCCTTCAATATGCTGTAGTACTGTGCATCTAGGCTGAACCAAAGCACACGAGCCAGTGTAACTTAGGTGCGTCCAAATGCTGGCCCCACCAAGGGCTTTCAGACACAGAGGTGAAACAACACGTATCTGGCCTGGCTGCACACTAATGTCACTCAATGAGCTTTGGGTATGTACTAGTGTCCATCCCACCTCTGAATATTCTAACGCAACTGTTCTGACATTGAAACCTGATACTGACCTAACACTGACACACACACACACACACACACACACACACACACACACACATATATATATATATATATATATATATATATATATATATATATATATGTGCAGGCAAATATTTATAAATATTTATAAATTATAAAACAATTACAGTTATATAAAACAGTGTCTAATCTCTTCCTATATATAATAGCATTCTATATATAATAACTTATATAATATATATATATATATATATATATATAATAGCATTCTTCCTGTATATAATAGCATTCTATATATAAATAGCATTTGTCTCACTACTATATAAGCAAAACATTGCGATTATGGGGGCTAG
>PVJA010013998.1:0-48379 GCA_004027025.1 Myocastor coypus
ATGTAATATGTCAACTTTCAAAGAAAAAAAGGGGGAAAAGAAAAAAAAAAAAGTAATGTGGATTTAGAAAGGTTAATGTTTAGTTGTTTGATCAATCTTATATACCTATATGTATTAATCTAAACTGATCCGATGATGAAAATATGTAATATAACCATTGTTAAATTTAAACAATAAAAGAATTGGAAAAAAAAACAAATTAAAAGATATAGTTATGCAAAAAAAAAAAACTAATCTGAAGCTATAGAATAGTCTATTTTTCTCTACTTGTTAAAATGCTTTTGGAATATAAGCATTGATGGGATTATTTTAAGGTAGAAAAGAAAAGGGCAGAGAAGCCACCTTAGGTCCTTAAATTACATTATTGATGTTCAAATTTCTTCTATCTAAGTGTTCATTATTAAGAGAAAGCAAACATCCTCAGAATTCCCTCTTAATCAAATATCATAAAGAGCAACCACATCAGAGAATTCACAGTGGGCCCAAGAATAATTGTGTGACCCCTTGGTTACAAAATCTGTAAGGTGACTTGCAAATTGGTAAGTGGAGTTTAAGTGTCAAAAATGTATAGTGGTGTCTATAGTAAATTAATTCACATCACAGAGGGCTGTACCATTATCCATTGGGACTTGCAGTGCTGCTCTGTGGCAGAAAGAGAATGTATGACCTTCATATCTTGCACAAAATCATCAGTTGAAAAACAAAGTATCTGTTTTCAGGGCATGATCACAACAGGTCTACTGTTCAGAGACTGGCATAAAATTCATGAAGTTTATGGAGGTCAAATGATAGATTTAAATCCCCCCTTGCTCTTCAAAACCAAGATCTAAAATGCAACAATATGATTCTCAGGTCACAGAGCCTAGCTGTCAGTTTCTAATCAGCACTCTTTCAACACTAGGGGAAAAAAAAATCAGAGTAATTATAAAACCACAAAATAATGTTCACCACTTCTAAAGTATTTAGTACAGTTTAAAATTACATTAAGAAAAAATATAAAAGAAAAATAAAAGAGAAAAAAAAAAAAAGAGGGGAGGAAATGGAACCGGATCAGGGCAGGAGATTGGGAAAATTTGAGTTAGTTTTGGCACAAAGATCAGTCTCCAACTCTAGTGACAGTGACTGTTACCAATTTTTTGACTTTGTTGCTGAAATAAATGCTTATTGGATATATTTGAAGTTGGAACTGGAAAATATTCCAGTTGGCTTAATGTTTAACAAGCTTCTCTTGTGGAGTTCTGCATCTGTCAGGTTAATCTGAACAAGGACTTCACTTATATTAAGCAGGAGAAAAATTATATCTAATGGACTGCGAACACCAAGTGTTCACAAAGCTCTAGAAGGCACACTCAAATCGTGTGTAGGCCAAGGCTGAAAGGTTATTTTGATGATCTGTGAAAACTATTCATGAAGAAATATTGCTTGAAACTTTATGTGAACAAAACTGTTCGTTGAAGACATATTTGATGACAGATTAGCTAAAATTGGTCTTACTGATACTGTTGTTTAATATGACTAACAGACTAGTATGATTGTCCATTTTGTAGATAAGAAAACATGCTTATAAAGTAGAATACTTTTCCAGTAACCCACCCATGAGCATGCTGCAGAGCTGAAATTAGAAATTTATACTCTCTGTGACTTTTCTATCTTATCTATTTTAATGCTTCCCTACAAAATGATATAGCTTTTCCAAAAAACAAAACAAAACAAAAAAAAGCAATACTGACTCTTGCTACATATAAAGACATGTAAGGCCAGGCAATTAGGTGATTATGTCAACACTACACAGCACATAAAAATCATGTCCTGGTACAGGACTTCACCAGAGAAACCATTTATATATGGCACAGAGTTTTAAAGATTTGCACATAGAATTAGAACTAAATCATTAAGGACATAGCTTGTCCCAGAAACACAGAGTTAATAATCAAATGCAGGTACGCATTTTTTGTCACACCATTGTGGACCAACCATCCTTTACAGATGTTACTTGGTAGTACAATTTGTGGTGGGTAACTTTTTCAACATTATACTTCAGTGGCTTTCAAAATTTCATTGGTTATTTTAGACTTCACAGGCAGACTTGATTTAATCGCAGTTTCTGTCTATTGCCACCATTCAGTTCATACACAGCTGAAAGAAAATAAGTTTCTTCTCCCTGCCTCTTCCCCACTGCCATATGTACCTTCTCACTCCTGACACTTGGTCCTACTCGGTGACATCAGCACCACTGGCACCTTGGCGTACATGTCTGGCCATAGGCAGTATGACACATAGTGGCTTATAGGCATGTAGTTCAATTGTACCCCAAATTTTGATATAAGGTTTTTCTCACTCAAGACATAAGAAATTTTAAAACATTACAAATTTGGAGGAACTTTACAGTGCATATCCATGTATCTATCACACACATTCAATCCACAACATTTATTGTTGCTTCATTTATTTCTCCATATATTCCATAATCTGTAAATTAAATTTATTTCAAAGTTCGTTGAAGACATCATTACACTTTTGCATAGATAAATCGCTACCTACAACTCAGTGTTCTTTTTCAGGTTTCACTTTGATGCTATCCAAATAAACATTTGGCTAAAATTTCAATTGTACCTTGGTAAGGTTTTGATAAATGGAAGTCCTCATTAAGATATGGTGAATTAGCGCCGGGCGTGGTGGCGCACCCCTGTAATCCTAGCACTCGGGAGGCTGAGGCAGGAGGATTGGTGCGAGTTCGAGACCAGCCTGGGCTACAAAAGTGAGCTCAGGACCAGCCTCAACTGCATAGCAAGACCCTGTCTCAAAAAGACAAAAAAAAAAAAAGATATGGTGAATTATCTTCTTTTCAGAAAGTTCTCCTGTCCCACTTCCAAGACAATACTTGGCCATTCCTGCCAGAAACTATGAGTGTTTTGATTTTTTTTCTTTCTATAGGCGAGTTTTCTCCTCCTTTAGATTTCTACATAATGAATTCTTACAATCTGTTTTTTTCCAATGAAGTGGCTTACTCCTAGCATCTACTAGCATTTAGAACATAGTATAATTTTGCTCACATAATAGAATACTTGTAATTTTTCCAAGTTTCATTGTTTTCCACGTTGCTTCATAGTGGAAAGTTTTGGCAAAACTATCTTCTTTTGCAGATTCTATGTATATCATTTCTATTCTGTTGTTAAGCTACTCAATCAGTTTTAAAACCGATAATTCTTACTGTTATTTTATTGTTTCTATTTATAAGTTAAGTGTAGAGGGGTGAAAATGATGCCTTACAATTCTGTATCTAACCTGTGGGAATTTCTGGGTGGCTTGTATTTGGTTTTTACATCCTCCTAGAGTGGGTCACGTGTTCCTAATTCCTCATATATTAAGTCATTTGGATCATGTCCTGGACACTAGGAATATTATTTGGTGGAGGCTGAAGATCTGTCATAACTGTTCACTTTCCATTCTTTTAAAAGGAAAATAACAGGGTCAGACTCATACTCACGAATTCTTGGACAGCATGGCAAATACCATTCTCACTCTTTTTATCCTTGGCTGAGCTGCCTGCAGTCAACTGAACCAGGGGTGTGTTTCATGGCTCTGACAGAGATGAGGTCGCAGTTTGTGCAGCTTCTTGACATCCTCCGCCCTCTCCCTCTCTCCGTCCTCTGCTTTGAATGCCTATGCTTACCCCAATTCTATCCACTGGTTCTTTAGGCCAGAAAGACTGAAGATTTTCTATCAAACTTTGTCTCCCCGGGATTAAGCTGTGGTCTGCCTTAATGTTAAAAATCCATAAAAGCAGAGCACACGTGCTGCAGTGATTCTTCTCAAAACAGACCTTTACTCAAGTCCCCAAACAGTTTACTTTCCAGTTTCTCTGGATTATCACTGAGGTTATTATTATTCTTACCTGTTGAGGTGTTGCCATGCTAAAATCGCCAGAAGTTAATTTTGTATGTGCATCTGCACAAGAGCGTCGCTTTCTATTCTGTTTTGCCTTTTGTTACATTTTCTACTTTTTTCTTTTTAAATTAATACAAGTAAAGACGTACTTATTATTTCTTCAACTATTTTTCTGTTGTTTTCCAAAACTATACCTGATGTTCCATATATAGACTTCCTCCCTTTAGTTCTGCCTGTGTGTGTGTATTATGACCCTTTTACTTCTCAGTGACATCTAGGAGAGTAATTAAATAATCTTCCATACCACCTGTGTTGTATGACTTTTATCCATAGCATAGTTTTCTAAATAAATTAATTTTTGTTAAAAGTTATATGTTGCCCAGCCTGGGCTACAAAAGTGAGCTCAAGGCCAGCCAGAATTGCATAGCAAGACCCTGACTCAAAAAGACAAAAAAAAAAAAAAAAAAAAAAAGTTATGTATTGTGATAGGAATTATTTCCATCTGACCCAATAATTTAATTGTATATTTTCCTTAATGTAACCAATATTCTTTGTTACTTTCAAGATGTTCATGATATCCAGAATGATTATTGATTTATATTAACATTAATGTTTTTCATCTGGTGATATCATTATTGATTTTTTGTTTTATCTTAAAGACAATACTGTGCAACTCTCAATTATATTTGCGTTTTGGAAAAATATTGTCCTTAGTGTAGTGTATCAGGGCAATAGCATTCTGCTATTCTGTTTAAGAAGTTCCCTTTTGTGGCTAGGGAGATGGCTCGGTGGCATAAGTTCCTGCCCAGCAAGTGCAGCATCCAGAGTTTGATCCTTGGTACCACCAAAAAAAAAAAAAAAAAAAAAAAAGGAAGTCCCTGTTTGGATAAATCCATGAGGTTTTGGCTGTTATCAGATGAAGTGATCAGAAATGTTACCTGCCCATGCTTGTGTGGCAATGTGATTCCTGGTGCCCACTGAACACTGGTTCCAGGACCCTCTGTCAGATGCCAAAATCCGTGAGTGCTCAAGCATTTTACATGAAATGTCATAGCATTTGCATATAAACTGCATATGTGATATACATTGAATACATACCTTGCATCAGATATTTTAAATAAATTAACTCACTTATAATATCTAATGTAACATAAATACTATTAAATAACTGGTATATTGTGTTATTTATGGAACAGTGATCAGAAAAATCTCTGTGCATGTTTAGAATACAAATATGTTTTCTGATTATCTCTCATTTATTATTGGCTGGATCCAGGAGTACGAAACCCACATATGTGGAGCAGCGATTGTAGCAGGTTAAAATGATGTTCTATATCCCTGAGATGAGCTCATACCTGTTATACTGGACAGATTAAAAGGGAAATCCTTGGGGTCTGGCATGTGGAGATGGAAAACTAGTTTTTATCAACTTCATTGTGCTGTGTTTGAACCAAATGACCATACAGTTCTCCACAGCTCTCCCTACCCCTTCCTCTATCCTTGCTCTCCTATGGTTGCTTGCTGGGAGTCTGTGCTCTTCTGTGGAAACACAATGAACTCCTAGTACTGTACAGCAGCCCTGCTATTTCTCCATCTTGTGATAATGAACAAGAATGATGTTTCTAGGGCAATGGAAAAGGAAGGCAGGAAAGAAAGAAGGCAGGCAGGCAGGCAGGCAGGCAGGAAGGAAGGAAGGAAGGAAGGAAGGAAGGAAGGAAGGAAACACAATCCGGTGCGTTCTCCTCAGCTATCAACTACCTGGTGATGCGTGGCATTCTAGCCCCAGATGTTGGTCCCTTCAAATACTAGGTCGATGTTACCTTTCTTTAGAGAAGAATAGTCATGAGCAGCTTCATGCTCCCTGTATGTGGCATAAAGTAACATGGCCCTGAAACATTTGCTCCTCAAGACATAAGCCCTCCTCACAGACTGCTGTGCATACTACTGTTTTCAAAGAATCTTTCTCTTTCAGAATTTTATGTGCAAGCCGGGCGTGGTGGCTCACACCTGTAATCCCAGCACTTGGGAGGCTGAGGCAGGAGGATTGGTGCCAGTTTGAGACCAGCCTGGGCTACAAAAGTGAGTTCAAGGCCAGCCTCAACTACATAGCGAGACCCTGTCTCAAAAAGACAGGAAAAAAAAAAAAAAAAGAACTTTATGTGCACCCTGTCCTTTGGTCTGTAGTGCATGCGTCGCAAGATACCCAGCCATTCCCTTTGTGCTGACTACAGCAGGGAGGGGACAGCGGCCACCAAGACATGGGGGATGAGATACCCCTGAGTGAAGGCCCATCTTGAGGAACAGAGAATCACTCACGAAGCAAAACATGTTCTGTCTCTTTTCCATGGGAATGAAGCTCTGTATCATCTAGAGCCTGTGCGCACTGTTCTATCTCAGTGATATTAACACCTGAAAAGTAAGCATTGTGCTTGCATTTTAGACTAGTTGTGCTCTTGGTAGAGAAAAGGTATCACCTGCTGCACACTTCTGCAAGTGCTTTGCTCAGAAAGATATAAAGTTGCATAGTTGCACGTAACATCTGAGGTATCCCCAGAACTGAGAAGAGAGAGTTTCACTAGTCCATGATTCATTTCTACCTATTAGGAATAATTATAACAGAGAGCATTTTTTTTTTTACTACAATAGTAACTGTGAGTCTTTAAGATATTTGTCAGTAATTAAGAAAATTTCTGTCATTTCAATTGCATTCGTTGTATTTCTCTTGCTAGCAGAAAAATATCCAATTAGATAGCATACCACAACTCATTTAGCCATGTCCAAGGTTATAGAGCAGCTTGAGTTCTTTTTATAAATAGTGTTTGAATGAATACTTTCATCTGCACATACTAGTTCACTGTGTGAGCTCTCACTGATTACCACAGTCTCACTAAGTGAAAATAACAGTAATTTATTATTTCACGGTACCTAGAAGTCTGAAATCGGCATTATCAGGACAGAATTAAGGGTTAGCAGGTGAGCACTACCTCCAAAGGCTCTAGGAAAGGATGCAAATATAACGCTTTCCATTATCTTTTGAATGCTATCTTAGTTACTCTTCTCTCACTGCTGGGACAAATATTTGACACCTAAAATGAAGGAAGGAAAGGTTTATTTAACTCACAGTTACTGGAGGTTTCAGTCCATATTTGGTTGGCTCCGAGACAGACTGGCACACGGTAGAGAGCAGCAGTTCATGCGGCGGAACAATTGAAACAGAGGCAACAGAGAGAGTCTGTTTCTCTGTCTCTCTTACATTACATTCAGGCTCTCTGCCTCGGGCCACACCTATAACCCCAGCAGTACTAAGATCCATAATCCCAGTAGTACTAAAATGAATAATCCCAGTCGATCATGAGTTAGTCTCAAACTCTAGAAGTCCCCACCCCATGATTGCATAAGGCTTTGGGGAGACAACTAGACACAAACCATAACAAGAACGTTAACCTCTCAGATTATTGTCATATTGCTGCAATAGTCCAGATAAGCATCTTCAAACCTTTCTATGCTCAAATTTTATAGCACCTTCTCCTTTGCCTCGGTGAATGGGTATATTGCCCATTGGCCACACTTTAAAATAGAGACATTGCAGTATCAGGTAGTATCCAGAGGAATACTCTGCGTTAATGTCTTAATTTTGAGATTTTTTTAAGCAATACCATTAGCGAGGTTTTTGCCATATAAAATAACACGTGCAAGTTTCAGCGCTGGACACATGTCTTCAGGAGCCATTACTGAGCCTACATCAGATCCATAATTTCATATATTGTTTCTTTACTTGCTTAGCAAAACCAGATCAATGGCCTAAAACTCTAGGAATCTATAAATTTGCCATCAAGTTTTAAAAATGGTATACCTTATATCTGATGTAACTATATATGTATGCATCTTTTACAATGAGTTTCCTGCATTTTTAATTATTATTGCACATGAAAGTACAGATAAATATTTTTGGATATCAATAGAAGGAAAAAATTTATTTCTTAGTGGTTTTCAGCATTCTAAGTATTTCTTGTGGACTTCTTTCCTTAGTATATTGTAGAGTTTTTTAAAGTGATAATTATTGGAGGAGGATCCTAATTTTTATATAGTATTATCCATTCTGTTCTCCTTCCTTCCATTACTTCCAATCTTGGAAATGCTTTTAACTCAGGGGATCAGAGGCATTGAATGTCAATGGTCTTGCCTTTTAATTTGAGTATGTTTGCACTTTAAACAAAACAATGAGTATATATGCAAATTTTGGCTTCATTCATAAATTCAGTTCATGGACATGTAAGAGAAATACTGTTGCAACAAAATGATATAGAAAAAGATAAAAGAAGAAAAATAATATTCCAACTCCAATTTTTCTGACTTTATCAATAAAGTGATGATCCTGATATTAAGAAAAGTTTATTGTAGGCAGTTGGAAATTAATATGCTTTTGACTCATATTCTCTTCCTACAACTATTATTACAGGTGTTAGACTCACCTGTAAATGTATTTATTGGGCCAACAAGTTGGTTCAGCAGTCTAAAGTGCCTGCTTAGCAAAGCTTAGGCAACTGCATGGACCACAGTTCTATCCCCAGCACTACATGCTGCGCCAGCCCCAACACCAGGGCAGGCTGAGCTGGCCATAATACATACGCACACACACACACACACACACACACACACACACACACACACACACAGCGTGCCCTAAATGTATTTATTAAGTTTATACTATGTGCATGATTTGAATTTACTTCTGTCCCCCCAAAAGTCATATTATTGGAGCTTTGATATTCAGTATGACTGTATTAAGAGACAGTAGATAAAAGTTGGAAACTGAGGTTGAATTATAGTAATTATAGTAATTTTTCCTTATGATTTGTTTAATCTGGAAGAACTGCTGTCCTTACAGAAAGAAGTATTACCAATGACCATCAAATTCTCTATTTGTGCATGCACAAGTGAAGCTTTACGACACAGTAGGAGGGCAGATACCTGAAAGCTAGAAAGAAAGAACCCACCAGAAAAAAATACTGCTGGTGGAAACTTCCAATTTATAGAATAGTGCACAGGTACATTTCTGTTATATATCCCATCTAGTCTGGGTCACTATTATGGAAAGATCAAATCAACAGTTTATATACAGATGATAAATGTATGGCCATGTACCACACAAAGATGTGCCCACCAAGGTGGACTGAATGTGCAACAGTGGTCTTGTAGGGTTAAGTTGCCCACTGATATCTTCCTAATTTGTGTACATGAACACTGATGTTCACACCATGGTGAAACTGGGCCATGATGCATTTCTTGGTAAGTGCATCAATCTCCAAGGGATACAGCTGTGCCTTTGCATAGCTTTTTCTGACTTCAAAGATTTCATAATTCATTTGAGCGTTTGGAATACTAGAGGATTGCCACTTAGTAAAACATTAAAGATGGTGTACTTTAATCTCCATGTTTAGCCACGTAGAAAATTAACTCATGATAACATTTTAGTGAAAGTGATTGTTTACCTACTTTGTCTTTTCAAGTCAGTTATTAGAAACAGTACTTACTTGCACACTCTATTTATGCCTCTGACTTGATTCTTTTCTTACAAAGGACACTGATTTTGAAAAAGAAATAAGAATCTGGTTTATTTCAAGAAGTAAAAAAATATATTCCCAGGACTTCAACATAATATCTTAGGAAAAATATCTACAGCTGTAGCATTTTGCTTACCTTAGGCATTTCTCTAATATTCCTCACTGTGTGATGAAAGAATTTTGACTCAAAATCAGTTCTTTGAGCCTTTCTCCCTCATTTCTTTAATAATGTCTATTTTCTTATTTCCTACTGTGACACTGTTGGATTCAAAGTAGCAGCTCGCCATGGTATCATTTACCTGTAAGCTAAACCAGCAGATTCAAGGAGTGTCAAATTATGAAATCTGATTTGGTAGCTTGATGCTAAATTACAATGAGATGGAAAAAACAGTGAAACAAAAGGTGCTGAGAAAGTGCATAAGTAGGAGTCATTTCCTATACAAGCAGAAATTCCATTGCCAGTACAAGAGATCATAAATTGTGATGATATCAATCATAGGCTCCAAGATTACCAGAGAATTCTTTAAAATCCCCTGCTGTAGAAGAAATTTTTAAGATTTAAAGAGATATGCTAAAATGGAAAAAGCATAAGTAATGAATCATAAGTTATAAACCAAGTTTATGAGCCAGTTATTGTAATTGTTTTTCTGGTACCAGGCACTGAACTTGAAACCGATGCATGCCAGTTAGGTGCTTAAGCCATGGAGCTATCTCCTAGGCCCAGTTATTGTAATTGTAATGAAGTATTTTAGACAATGTGCTTAACTCTCTGAACCTCAGTTTGTGCTGAGCACTGAAAAGACTTATGAAAGAGTAATATGCTGTCTGTTTATGAATAATAACTAATTAATGTGGGAAAAAGAAACAACTCTAAGTATTTTTTATCAAAAGCAGGGATAGAATGGAGAAAAGTAAGGGCTATGGAACTGTTGATGAAAGATAAGTTAGAAGGATCAGAGAAATGGCTTCTGACATGCCAGAAATCAAGTATACAAATCACTCCCAGCACCAAACAATAACCTATACACCCATATTTGCTTGAAATATCATGTTCACCTACTCTAAATAGAAAAATAATGAACTAAAAATCATTGGTGGTTTTTTATCCAAACAAATTTTGACTTAAAATACAAATTACTATATTTAGCTTTTAGCTAAAGTATGTTGATAAGCATGACATAATTTCTGTCCTTTAATATAATAGTGGAGTTTTCTCCCTCCATACACATGCCCTTACTTGACATAACACTTAGCCACTAATTGGGTTATTAAAGACTCATCTGGAAGGTCATGGCAAGAAACAGTTGAAGGAGTTAGTACTAAACGCAGTCATCCGTAGCATTCTGTTAATGAAATGAAAATTTGTGCTGGAGAAATATGGATGCGTGTCAGGACTCACAAACTATTCCTTTCTTTGTGTGATAAAAATGATAACTATCTTAGTTAAGTTATCTTGGGGCTCAGGTTTTGTATGGATAGTATTTAAAAGGTTTAGGGGGTCTGAAGAATTCTTGAGTGAAAATCACTGTTCCATTCCCTGCGTTAGCTTCCCTCACTGTGACAGCATACCAGGTATACTCGCTTTATTAGCAGGAAATATTCATTTTAGCTCACAGGAGCTGAAGTTTCAGTTCACAGCTGATGGGTCCATTGCATTTGGAGCTCTGGGACGGCAGAATGTTACAAATTAGCAGGCAATGGATGGCTCACAAGAGCTGTTCACCTCATGAAGAACAGAAGCCAACCTGCCTTTCACAGGCTCATGTAAGTGGCGCAATTTCCTTATCCTGGGCCTGAAGTCCTAAAAGTTCTAATATCTCTGGCTGACCCCAAACTTTAAGTATATGACCTTCAGAGGATATTTATGATCTAAACTATAGTAGTTTTTGCCTTTGTAAATATTAATTCTCTAATAATTTCGACTGAATATGAAGCACAAACTATTATACAGTCTGTAATTAGTTCTGCAATGTTAAAAACAAAAGATATCAAAAGTATAATGGCTACAACTATTTTATGCATTTGATTGTGGCAACGTCTCACTATGCAGCTCAAACTTACACTGATCCTTTTGCTTTCAGTGCTAGGATTATAGGCATACACCACCACACCGGGAATCAGCTCATGTTCAGAGTGCCCAGAGGAGGGGCTAGCGCGGCATGTAGTGGGTGGGGGTCGAACTCCTGTCCTTGTATTTGCCTAAGCTTGCTGAAGTAGGCACTTTAGACCACTGAGCTGTCTCACTGGCCCTTACAACTATTTTAAAATGGTGCTACTTTCCTTCAAAATCAAATTAAAACAAAAATTCTCAAAATCTCAAATATCTAAAATTGTAAGAATAAATAACTGATCCTGGCACAGAATGTATGAATAAATCCCCACTCAAAATTGCTAAAAGCTAAAAACATAAGCAAAAGACAAAATAATAATGAACAAGTTCATTTCATTCCAAGGCCTTATAACTACCAAAAAATGTGAACTTCTAATACAGAAAAAGATATATTAGTAACATCTACCTATCTATCTAATGTAGTAGGCCAAAGTGAAAAAAAAATGAACAAGAAGGTACAATAAGTGCAATTATTCGGCCTTTTGGAACAGAAAGCATAGGCTTTCCATATAAAATCTTTTATTCCTTACCATAGTAAGCAAGATAATGCTGAATTTGTTTATTTCTTCTCTCAATTGTTTCTCCATTTTCTCCTCTTAATTTCTTTTTTTTTCTTATTCCAATTTTGCATGTATCTGTCTAGTAATATGGATAACTGGTTAGAAGACAACACTATGCCTTAGAACAAGTACTATGAAATTCATATTACTTTATTAAGTGAAATTCTGAACCACTTATAATTTTTCTGTTTTAATAATATTTTGTGCTCTTTTTTATAAAATAAAAAAGTAACTAAAATATTAAGAAAAAGAATGTTAAGCAACCGAAGTAATAGAAAGAAATCTTGAAGGGCAAAGTATCATAGAGTCCATATATAATAATTATATAATAATTATTAATGATCATCAATTATTATAATTAATAATTAACTATGATTGATAATTATAACTATATAATAATGATTCAGTAAATCTATATACTGAAATTAGACTAAGAAGATAGAGGAGTGAAATTTAACACCTTTGCTCTAAGTATACGATGACATTCACAAAGAAAGGCATGGAGCAAAAAATTTCCTTGGTAGGATTATTTTGTCAGTAATTGGTTAAAAGACAGACCACTTAAAATCATGCAAACAAGAGTGAAGATTATATACATTTATGAATAACTTCTCAATACCACATACATCTGCCAACAAAATATCAATGTGGATAAATTTTATCTCATTAATTGATTTTGTGTAATAGTAATTTAAAAGACAAAATAATTTCCCCGGGACAGTTCTGTGCACTGTGAATCATGTGGTACAGATGCAACTGCCTTTCTTAAAGTATCTCATAAAAGATACAATTTTTTTTCTTTTTCTGAGACAAGGTCTTGCTACGCAGTTCAGGCTGGCCTTGAACTCACTTTGTAGCCCAGGCTGGTCTGGAACTCATACTGATCCTCCTGCCTCAGCCTCCCAAGTGCTGGAATTACAGGCGTGAGCCACCACACGCAGCTAAAAGATACGATTATTTTCTTAAAGATAAAATTCTTTAAGAACCCAGGTAGTACCAGAAAATTATTCAACATGAAATGAACTTAGGCAATGTTAAGCTGAACAGAATTAGGCATCTGTTTATTGCAGCCTTAGTCAGCTTTTAAAATCAAAGGCAAATGATTCCAAAGAATAACAAATGAGCCTGTGGTACTTCCCAGCCAAACTGTTCGACAGATTATATAATATTCTATGAAACTTAACATTGATTAAGCAAACATATTTCAAAATGTTAGGGTATCACAGAACTATTTGATGAAAACCAAATTTGATTGCTGTTCAGTCTCACATAGTTCCTGTCAAACTCTGAAGATACATATGAAGTGACTAAAAAGACAACAAAATAACTTGTCTCTCTTAGCAAATGGGTAGAGAAATACAGCTGCTTGTGCTTTAATGCTAGAGGGAGAGTTCAGATGATTTCAACAGCATCTCAGAAAGGCTTTGGCTGTGAATTGGGAGCCATCTAACAGAGGGAACGTACACACAGTGCATGGCCTCCCAAAATAACCCGAGTCTCAGGCGAGCATCACACTCTATCCCGACTGATCTTTTGCATTGCGATTTGGTGCAAATCATTTCTCTCCTTTCTTCTCTCTGTGCTTTTACCCTTCTAGACTCCATGGATATCACTATTTATCTGCTGAATCTGCTCCTGAAACATTTAATGACCATGGCAAGCACATCATGTACACCGTTTAAATTAGTGGCCACTCGTTTTTTCTCTGTCAGCAAATCAATCATTTTTATTCCAAATGATGGGCTGTGATGTGCAAATGCATATTAGTTTATATGTTTATTTCCATAATTTTCTCTTTCCCATTAGGAACTAAGTTTTAGGAGACAAAGACAAGAATGCATGCAGTGTTCACCATGGTTTTCCCTGGGCACAGTGCCAATCATAATGAAGGAACACATTAAACTTTTGGTGAATAGGTAAATGTGTCTGGGATGCAGTGCCACAGGGATGGGATTCAGAGACAAGGTTCTCAATCCTGTCTCTGTCGTGTGTCAGCTCTATCTCCTCTTTCACGTTCCAATCACAGCTTTCTCTACAGAAGAGTTAAGTCATCACCAGTTCAATAGAGTTTGGTATGAACTGCAGTAAATGATGTAAAACTTCTCGTTAGATTTTTATCAGTCAGCAAATAATTAGTAACTACTGATTTTCATTTTCTTCAATTAATTATCTCATAGGATGCATTGCTCTACTATAACTATGTGCCTCTTTAAATAAACAACTATGAAATGACCTTATTTGAATCAATCCATATGTTTTGAAAATCTGGAACATGTCTTTATTTTACTTGAGTTTAATATTGTCATTGATAACTAGGTTCTCATAGAGCATAGCAAGATCTATTTTACTAAGTAATTTTGTAACTTTTTGTCAATAAGTATAGTGCTACACTCAGTCTATTGAAATGCCCACTAAACTCTTTGAAGCATGACAACTAAGGCTTAATATTCTCTCCCTACTCTACTTCTTCAGCTGTGACAAATTTTATTTGGGTGTGGGAAGAAAAGGAATTTAATCTTGTTTCAATTATAACAAATAAGGTTGGAGTCTAGGGCTTAAAGAAACAAGATATCCACAGTTACTTTTTCAACCCCTCATGGTACCTTAAAAAAAAAAAAAAAAAAAAGACACACAATATTTATTTGATAGAATTGAAAGACTTTAACTCATGTCAGAGAAGTTATTTCAGTCCTTTAGAGGAAGAAATATTAAGGTACATTAACTCTGCCGGGCCTCAGAGTCGTTAATGTCCTAAATCAGGAACTCATTTATGTATTACTGATTTTATTTAATAAACACTTACTGAGAAAACACTACATGACATAAGGGGATAAAGCAGTGACAGGGCACAAATCTGAGTCTATAAGGCTCGTGGAGCAAAAATGCGATAAAACGACCCACCGGCGACACACTTGTAACTATTTTGCCAAGCTGAGTGCCTTATGCTGAGTCATTTGCCAAAACATTATAAGTGACAGAAACTTAGGAAATACTTGATACAGAAATAAATTAGAGTGACTAAAATTAAGCAAAACAATTAGAAATATATAAAATCATAATTCAGATGGTCACCAATGAAAATGATTATTTTGTGTCACTCAGGAGAATCTGGCTTGACCATAATTTGAAATTAGACAAGCTTCTCAGCATAAGACATAGTGGCCTTCCATCTTCTGTGTGACCCCACAACATGGAGAAGCAATGGAACTGTGCTCAAGTGCTGCTTTCCTCTGCGTCTCTGATGGGCTATGATTCTGACCTCGTACAAGTCTAGAGCTCTTGGATCATTCAAAGAAGAATAAAGTAGCCCAAGATGCCAATAATAGATGCTGTATTTATAATTTATAAGGGAGCAGGGGCATTTGCTTTAAAAAAAAAAAAAAAAAGATGCTATCTTATTTGCATCTTGAGTTTATGAAGCAACTTGTGAAAGTCTAATGAGTGGGAGGAGTTTTAGCACATAAATTTTAAGACATTTTAATCACTTCCCAGTGGCAACGAAGAAGACATAAAAACATCACATGGTTATTTAGGGCCACAAGCAGTGAAATGGTCTAGTGCTCTCTCTGTTTTCCACAGCTGCCTCAGAAATTAGAACAAAAAGACAAAACTATTTTTTTTCGAGAGGGAAAGGATATATACATAAGAGGCAAAGTTAATAATGGAACCATTTTTTTCTACCTTAGTACAATTAAAATATTATCATCATGATATATTTAAGGAAATTGTCTTGAATTCTAACATTGTACTGTGATGTAAAGAGGTGCATATTTGCCACAAGTAAATAACTGTAATCTGAAGATTCAGACATATAACAGATGTGTGCATTCACTGAATAAATATTGATTGAAGATTTAGTATGTAACAGATCTTATTGAATTATTCCATTAATCATTTGTTTAAAAAAGATTTTTTTTCCCTGAGGTAAGTATTCATAGTAGGCTTCTAGGAAATCAAGGACTCAATCCATATCTGTTAAAGTGCATTTGTTATATAATGATTCAATTCATTCACAGAATTTTATGCTCAGACCAGGTCTATTAGGTGAGGTACTCAGAGTCACTTGATTGTTAATTTAAATCTGACTAATAAGACAGGGGGCATGTTAAGTGCTAGTTCTTGGTCCATAGATTGCATTGCTCAAAACATCCTAAAATTTTTCAGCCAAAGTACTTTTATGCATTTTTTATCATAAGTATTAAAGTGTTTCTGGAAGATATTTTGCATGCTATTAATATTTTTAAATTATTGACAACATAATCGTTTACCAGAGGCCAATTACTATAAAAAAAATATAAATAATTCTGCAACTTATGTTTAGAAAATTATAATAGCTGTAAATGTATGTTTCTAGTATTTACCATTTTGACCGCTAAACAAGAACATGCTTTGTATTTTAAATTAAGTTTTAAAATACAATTTAAGTACATCAAGTGTATTTTTTTAACCAAGAAACACTTTATATTTAAAGTTAGCTAAAATATTCAACAATCTTTATTCAATTTCAAAACAGGATAAAATGTTTGCATGAAGAAGTGGATTTGTGGTTGATTTGCTTCCATCTTGGGCTTCTCACAATTTCACCAGCTCAGAAAATAGAACCTAAAAGAATGGAAACTGCTGTTCAGTTAAAAAAAAAAAAAAAAAAAAAAAAAAAAAAAGTTTACACAGCTTTGACCTATCTTGATGGACTGAAGGGATGGTGATGAAAACTGTAATCTTAATAAATCTCCTGCAGCTAGAGGTTTAAAACTCATACTGTTTCAAATTAGTGAGGACAGCAATATTTATTTGCTGCTGAGTTCCGGTCAGCATGGCATTTCAGCAGGAAACACTTTATAAGACTTAAACTTATGAGTAGCTAAGCTGAATACGCGTGTTAAAAGGAAAAAAAAAAAAAAAAGAACCAAAGCTAGACACAGTCAGCAATTCATTCTAAATCAAAAAGGAAGCACACCAAATTCTATCATTTCCTTTTCTTTGTCTTTCCTCACTACCCTTCACTTCTATTACAAAAATAGCATGAACCTGAGCATTCATGGTGTATCGTATAAATGGTCCAAGAGTTTTTAGGTCCATCATCTCATTGAAATAGTATAACCTTCGTTAGAAAGCATACATAATTTTCATCCACAGAAGAGGTGGCTTGGTGTAGTGGTTGATTCATTGTACCAGCGTGGCTGGATCTACTCTGGTTCTAGCCCTGGGCCATAGAGGGCCTGGACCAGAGTGACTCGGCACTTAAAGGGTACATTAAAAGGATTGAGCAAGGTTTCTGCGTGACTTCCTTGGAGGAACTTGATCATTGTAGATGCGCCACTGCAAAGCTGCCACCACCACTTCCTTGGAAAAGCTCGGGTCTTCATAGCTGGCATGGAAGGCAGAAAGAGAGGCTTGATAGATTCCACAACTGCTGTTCCTCTCTTCTTCATTGCTTTTTGCTGCCATGAGCTGCTGTCCTCTGCCTTGTAGCCAGCTGAGTATGGACTGAAACCTCCACTAACTCTGAGCTACATAAACTTTCCTTCTTTAATTTTTGGTGTTGCGTATTTTGTCCCAGCAAATGAGTAACTCAGACACTTGGGTAATATTTCCTGTTTTCAAAGTTATACCCTATGTAACCTATTAGAAGCAAAGCAACCATCAGACAAATGTATAAGAGCTGTGAGGCTCCTGAACAGTTCGTCTTGGCAGTGGACATGAACTCTACCAGATGGTCAATTAACCATGTCAATTGTGTAATGAGAAAGAGAAAAAAAGTCAGCATGGCAAAGAGAAGCCAGTGAGACAGGTGGTCGTCTAGCTGTGTCAAATTTACTTCCTTATCCAGACAGGAAACAATGTCTGGATTTCCTGCCATCTCAGTACCTTTTTGTGTCAGTCTCTTTTATTCCCTATCATTTGATGACTCATCTAAAGGACATTCCCAAATTAACCCTTCACCTGTTATTATTACACTTAGCCTCCCTATAACCTTAATTTGATGGATTTTCACAACATCGCTATGCATAAACTTTTTATATTTATAGCTTCATCTTTATTTTTCTCATGAACTTTAGGTTTGTATAGAACTACAAAATTATTAGTTACCATCTATCAACACAAAGCTCTTGATTCTATGTTCAAACATACATTTCCCATTTAAATAAATGGCATCACCAATTATGATGTGTGCTAGTTCAACTATCTCGGATGAATAAAGTTTTTGATTGTCATAATGCAATGGGCAAAGGACTTGAGATTAATGAAAAGAAGAAAAAGCTAGTTGTGATTTCATGTTATGGAAATTTTAGCTCATAATCTAAGGAGTATATTCCTCTCAGGGCCTCTTGTAGGAGTGTAGTATAGTGATAAGAAACTAAGAAGTGAAGAACAATAAACAAAGCTTAGGGTTACTTAGCGATTGTAGAAAACTAGGATTTAAAAAGGTGTAACTGCTTAAGCCTGATTGATGTCTCCACCTTTACTTAGGACAGTGGTGTAACAGCTGATCCTAAAGGATGTCTCCACCCTTACTTGAGACATTGGTGATTATCCCCTTTATATCTTCTATTGTATGACCTAAATAAAAAGGAGATGATTCTAGAGTTCTGGGCTCACTTCCAGAGAGACACATCTAGTAAAACCTCTGAAGCTACATTCATCAGGTCTTCTGATAATTTCTTTTGGCTCCACATCACAACATACAACATGTAGCCCTTCATAGCAGAAGAACATAGTACTGGGGAGCCTTACATCTCATATAGAGAAGGGGCTAGATGCTCAAGACACCTCCTACTCATTTTCCCTCTTAGATTTTCCATCACCTACTAACGGTGTTGAACTGGGAAACAAACTACCAGCACAAGAGTCTTCTGAGAGCGAAAACATCATGTTTCTCAAAAACCAAACTGTAAAACCATCCTGGATTTCTCTTTCTTTCATATCTCTAATTTATCCACCAGCCTTATCTGTTGTTCTTACCTTTAAAATATTTTAGGGCTCATCAGGTTCTTTATAAAAGTACGCTACTCCAAAACAACTATAATCTCTTACTTGGGCCATCGCAGCAGCTTTCTGTTTTGCTTCCCTGCTTCCATCTTTAATTTTCTACAGCTTGTGCTTCACCAGCACCAGATCAATCCTGTTTAATTGGAATCAGATTAAGTCATTGCCTTGTCAAAACTTCAAAGCTCTTCAATAATGTTCTGTACATTTGTATTTCAACACAGGAGGTCCCTGCATGGTGTGACTACTGTCTTAGAGCTTTTTCCAACAACAAGGAAGGGTGGAAGTGAAGTTAATTTATAGAAACTTGACATTTAGTTATGAAATGAGTCAAGTGACAGGTTGCTGTTTCAGGAACAATTTGAAGTCCTACTACATTAGGTAGTTTGTTTACTTGTCTAAGTGGTTCAAGTCCAGCGAGCCCTTCAGTCAAACCAAAGATAGCACACAATTTAATTACATCACCAGGAAATCCATTTGTAGTAAGACTACTTGCAGAGAAGCAAGACTAAACAACGAAAGAATCTTTGAGAATTTTTTTTGGTTTTTTGCAATTTGTTTTTGGCATTTTGTTGAAAACAGAGGATCACTGAATCCTATCTCAGAATAGCAGTCACAAAAAAACAATAATATTAGTTATGACAGGTATGATGTTAATGAGTTCTGTACTAAAGGTAGAGGAATTCATCAATCCATTTAATATTGATCATTGCTGTCTACTATGTGTGAATAACGTGACATACTTGTCTCATGAAGCTTACATTCTAGTTGAGAGACTGAAAAGTAACAATATCTAGGTTAATTAGTTTTATGTAATAGGTCATTGGGGATATTAAAATAAATACCCTACATAGGAGTACTTGACAGAGAAGTGGACATCCTTTAGTGTAGATATCTAAAGTGATGCTGTGAAAGTTAAGTATTAGGTTATGTGGAAATGAAGGAAAGTAAATGTCACGTTTCTTATTTAAAGTTGAGAGAAGTGTACATTGTAGAGGCAGAGGAAAAATACCGTTCAGTGGAAAGACGGTAAACTTGAAAAGATTGTGCAGACTTATAGCACAGAGTGTGGACCCAGAGCTGATAATGGACATCTTATACCATGATGATACAGAATTTTAAAAATAGACCAAACAAGATAAAAAAAAAAAAAAAAAAGTCTGGAGTACCATAAATATTACTTAATAAAGTTAAATGAACCTTAAAACTTTGAATATTCTGAAAAATATTTGAAAAGAATAACTAAATTTTTCTGAGTATACAGAAAATTCAGAAGAGGAAGGGGAAGAGAAAGACAGAGAGAGAGTCACAGAGAGATTGTGTATTATATTACAGAGTTGGTTAATGATGAGGTCAGAATTTAAGTTCCTTCTCACCCAGCTCCCAATCCAGTTCTTTTTCTTCTATAGGCTTTTCAAAAGAAAAGAACATTTCTGTTAAACAGATGAAGAATAAATGCCGAGGTGGATAAATATGATTAAATATAGGCATGAAATAAGATGTATGACAATTAATTGTGTTTAAATTTGAAAGGATTCTCTCTTTTTTCACCTCAGCATTGATTTCTTGGTTCAAATATTACAGCTATTATTTTCTTTGCTAATCAAAGCATCAGACTTCATTGGTTACCTTCAAGTAACAATGTAAAGGACAACAAATTCCTTAAGAAAAAAAGAATAAATTATCTGTAAAATTAGAAATTGCACTTCATCCTAGATGTCATGTTCATCACTTAAATGACAGCAAGATTCTTGTGTAGGACCAGAACACTTGCTATTATTCTCAAAAATATTTGACTCTTCTACTTTGCTAACTTCACTATTCAATACCACAGTTCCACCACACCGACTCTATGGTATGACCCAAGATTTCTGTTTCCTTGGTCTATTCATCCAGCTGTTCATAGTAATAGTTGCATCCACTGCTCAAACATAGTCCCACTTTTCACAATCATTCCTTTTTTAAAACATTTTTATTTTATCTTTTTTTTTTTTGTCTTTTTGAGACAGGGTCTCACTATGCAGCTCAGGCTGGCCGTGAGCTCACTTTTGTAGCCCAGGCTGGTCTCGAACTCACACCAATCCTCCTGCCTCAGCCTCCCGAGTGCTGGGATTACAGGCGTGTGCCACCACGCCTGGCTATTTTATCATTTCTAATAAGAAATAGCAATAAGACAGTTTCAAAACACGTTAGTAGTACTTTCTCAATAATTGACACATTGCATAGTGCTATCTTCATAATAGTTATACAGAGCATAGATAGGGTGTAGACATGAAGAATTTTCTGATTGATATTGGTAAAAATTTTTTAAAACTAGCTCATTTGTGCATTAGCTATTTTTCTTAGAATATAAATTATCTGGCAGAGGAAGTTTAGGAACCTTTGTAACATTTTAACATTCATGTCAGACACTTTAGTAATTCTCAACAAATATTAACTGAATAAATGAACAAATAAAACAAACACTCATCTGTGAGGCTATATGTTACCTTAATCTGACTTCATATTTAAATGGTAATATTAACCAAATTTAAATCAGAATCTACGAAAAGGAACATCTACTTTGAGAAATTTCTTAAAATATGGTGACAAAATAAAGTTAAAAACATGTATGGATGCTGTTTAATATGTGGGACTAAAATAATTTACGAGGCACAACATATTAACTCAAAAAAGACTGAATCCAGGCTCAGTGGCTCCTCACTTAATTGAAAGTGAAATTCCCTTGATGTAGAGAATGAATCTGCAACTCCTCTGACCCTGCTGGCTTAGATTTGCAGCATTGACAAAAGGTCAAAGAGACAGAAAAATCATCTTGGTTGTCTCACCTGCCATGAGCTGTCACAGATTTGATTCTTTTAATTGTTACATTGTTATAAGTATTGCTATAGAAATCATTGACTCAAAAGGAGTAGATCTACAGTTTAAAAAATAAAAAGCCATGTTAAAAATCAAGTCAGTATTTCTCTCCAATAATATTTTAAAGGTTTTTCCTCTCTGTGCAAAATAAAATACCTAAATTGGAATACATTCATTTCTTCTTTCATTTGGTCATTCATCTGGACACCTATGAAAAGAAAGAACACAAATTTAAGAGAATATCAAGGCCCCCAAGAGATTATAGTTGAGATGTAGGTTGGCTATCGACAGTTTGTCATGGTGTTTGCTGTTTGCATCTGAAGGAAAATGAAATATCTACTATAGTTAGTATAAAAGAATGTGAGCCAGAGTTGGAAGATATACTAAAATATTCATAGCATTAGTAAAAAATATGGGCTTGTGGGTCTGCGAGCATCTCAAGATTTCTTCTTCCAATTGAAAATCTATTTTTCAATTTGCAAACTCACTTCTGAATAAAAGGCCACATATATAATATACTTAGATTCAGATAAATATGTGGACCAATATGCCATCTGTTCATGTGTTGAATGACAATTATACCATGAGAAGAAGAAGACTATTTAGTGGATCCAGGATCTGTACAATATGAGTTTCCATTTAGGGCTTACTTCAAGATACTCAGTCTTTCTCAAGTAGCTCCAACAAGTAAGGATCTTTCTTTGAAGCCACAACAGGGAATATTTCTTTTATGAAGATGATTTATTTTTCAGGAACTTCTGCTAAGCTGCATCTTTCATACTACTGGGTCATGGCTAATACTGAATATTGTAGGGACACCAAGCAATTATGGAAATTTATCTGTGTGTCTATCATGAGTGGAATGTTAGCTTATCTGTGCTCCAAAATCACTGACTTTTTTAATAACAGCAGATCTCCAGTATTAATTTACCAAATGACATGATGTTGAGCTCCAGCAGATGCTGAAAGGACAAATAATTTGCATGAACAATTGTTTTAGCTGCCTGTTGGTTTTAAAGCAGCAAAAGTGCCAACTCTCTTTTAAAGTATAATGAGTGCAAAATTCGGAAACCATCAGCATACATTGAATGATAAAAGAACAAATTTGCTAATAAAAATACCCATGTTGGGACAGGGAGATAGCTCCGTGGTCTAAGTGCCTGCCTGGAAGCACAAGGACTTACATTCAATCCTTGATACTGTATGCCATGGAGTTCCCATGCCAAGCTAGCCACCAAAACTGAGCTTGGTGGGGCAAATCTGTAAGCCTAGAACCAGGCAGGCTAAGACAGGAGGATCACTATAAGTTTGAGTTGTTTGGTGAAACCCTATATCAAATTTAAAGCCACACAGATATTATTGTGGTATCAACCAAAAGTAGTCTACTTTTACTTTATAGTTGTATACTTGATAAGAAAATACATTGGCTAGATTTTATACCAAAAGAAGAAATGGGAGAAGACAGTATCTACTGTAATTCAGACAAGTGATTGATGTTCATCCAGATGATCAGGCAAGGTAGAGATAGGACAGAAGATTAATCACAGGGAACAGTGGGGAAGAAGTACATAAGTGTACATCTTGTAACTGTCATTGATTATGCCTTATTTTAAATCCCCAGAAGAGTAATCTGAAAAGAGGGCAACTATAGACATGCCACAAATAAAACTCATTCTTTGGTTGAAAGCATGTTTTCAGACTTAATTCATGCTTGACAATGAGGTCATAAAAGTTGTATGGATAGCTAAGGTGAGGGTAATTCACACACTCAGTAACATAAGTTTTTTCCAATTATCTGGATACTGTCATCACTTAGTGCCTTATTGCTGTAGTATTCTGGTGGTCTTGCTATTGGTTCTGAAATATCCCTACTCTGCCAGGGATATAGGTTAGTGGCACAAGTACCTTCCTGGCAAGGACAAGCATGAGTTCTATTTCTGTTACAAAAATTTCTTGTCTTTCAGTCCTTGCTACCGACAAATGTTGCATTATAAAAATAAGGGAACTTTTCATATGCAATTAAATTAAATATTGTTACATTAAGAGATTTCCAATTCTATCAAGATGAATCATTTCCAGAACATGGAGGATAAGAAACTAAAAGGTTTTCCTACCTACTCATTCACCTTCAAATCTTATGCTGCTAACTCTCCTAGAGTTAGCAGATAGAGTAATTTAACCTCATAGATGAATAGAAGAATGGGTATGAATCTCAAGGTTATCTCTAAGGTGACTTTGAATAATTTTATTATAAGCAATGAATGTTAGTGAAAGATAAATATAATCAAATAGTAAAAGACACTGTAATGCCTCAGAACTTCCCAGAAGTAGTTTACATTTCATCAGACAGAAAATCTCTACTGATTTGGTTGCAGACAGAATGGACAGTGGCAGAAAGAATAAATAGTATGACCACAGGGTCAGATCTCAGAACATGGGAAAAATAGACATGCTTGTTATTTTCTCTTGTTTGCTGAACAGTGTATTATACATTCTTTCTCCTTGTTTAAGAAAGTTTTATGTTGTTTGGTTTGCAACCATAATTTACATCTTGTAGTTTTAATAAACTGCTGAAGATTATTAGAGGAAATTGTGATTGAGTTAGGAAAAACTGACCATCTCTAAAAATAGTCCTCTCCTGAAGAAAATGGATGAGACTGTCCTTAGTGGAGTAGAAATATTTGTGTCTCATGAAATGGGAGAGCATTTAATTTGGCAGAAATAATGTTGGAGTTATGAAATGGGTAAAGAATACAATATAATTTGTTACCAATTTAGAATGTATATCCACTTGTATTTGTCTCTTCTTGCTAGGGAGATGCTAATAATGACATTTTCCAGATTTTTTCCCAGTGATTCTGAGATTTGGTCAATGCAAGATACTTGATCATATAGGGAATGCAGATGAGCAGGACCATGGTTCAATGGCTGCAGCTGAGGGAAGAAATGGGAAGCATATAAGTTTCAGGTAAGTTCTTGTGAACTGCCCAACTCAGTGCTATCAGAAAAAGATCAGTACATATGTTCGTGTATGTTTGTTGAGTTTAAAAGTTTCTGCCCACAAGTGCTTGCCTACACCCTAGCTCTGTACAGCAGGCATCTGGGGTCACGTTCAGTCTTCTTTTAAACCTTTTGATACTTGTTTCAGTAAATTTCTGACCCTAGAAGAAACTTTCTTGATGTTTGTCACCCTAGGATTTTCATAATTTTGTAGGATTTTAATGTGTTTTCTTCTGGACTGGGAAGACAGCTTGGTAGTCTAAGTGCCAGCCTAATAAGAACAAGGACCTGGGTTCCATCCCCAGTACTATGTGCTGTGTGGGCCCCAGAATCATGGGTGTGATGGGGTATATGTGTAATTCCAGGACTGGAGAGGCAGAGACAGGAGGATCACTTGAGTCTGAGTTGCATAGCACAAGCCTGTGTCAATAAATAAATAATTTTTTAAAAATTCAGATTATATCTTTTGGTTACACTTTTCTGTTGTATGGTTAAGACAGCAATAAGCAATGTATTAATTATTATAACTGTACTACTAACCTATTTTGAAACTATATCATTGCTATTTTATTTTTCTCATTGAAATGAATTAAAAAATAAATTTAAGAAATACTCTGAAGAAGTAAAAACAAATCAGATTAATGCATGTGCTTCTATTTGAAATAATAAAAGTGACTTCTGAATGAACTTTGATATTGCACTGTAATGAAGACAAAGATCATTACTGTGATTTTTACAAAATGTGTGCCATTAAGATTTATAGCCTAAATAAAAACAGAAATACCCGGGTTATGATCATAAATACTTTCATCATATAGCCAAAAATTTCTTTCTAAAGCAATAAATACTGATTGAATTATGTGTGGACATGAATGAATGAATAAATGAGTGAATCTGGAGGGATAACTAGGAGTGACCTGAATAACCAATAATTAAAGTGTGAAGTTATTACAGATTACAAATAATTTATCATAAACCATCCCAATTGTATTCAAAAGTGGTACATTTGGGAAGCTAAGAACCATCTTTCTGGCTGCATTGCGAGTAGATTCTGTATGGAATTTATCTGCCAGCCAGATGTGTTCCATATCACACTGCCACTCCTGTGGGAGACCTAGAGATTGGAGCCTAGGCTGGGTCGGTGTGTGCTACTTCTGGTGCCAGGGGCTGTGACACTGCCATATCACCCCTGTCCTATTCTGCAACTCTTTTCCTGGAGCAGAGGCATTGGCTCCTGTGTCATTTGGATCTCTAATATAGATTAAAGGATATACTTGAAAAACAGTATTTAAATCTGTTCTTTCAGTCTTTCCAATAATTCTGTATCATCTATATTCCTTCAGGCATCTCTTTTGGTTTAGGCAGACAAGAAACTTTGTCAACTCACACTACCCTCAAGTAAAGGTAGTGATGTAGAAAACAGTACAGTGAAATCAGAACATCATGCATAGAAAGATTTAAGAACCTCAATATGGATGAAGTGCGGACAAATTAAGGAGGAAAGGCAAAAATATGGTGAGAGTTTGTATGCCTCAAGAATAATACCACATTCAAATTGCTCTACCATAGAATAGTACCATCAAAATTTGTATTCCTCAAATATTTTCTGAAAGCTTTCAGTTCACTATTTTGAGCCAAGTGGTCTTATGCACTATTTAATTTTAAAGTAAAAATGGACACAAGTTGTGCTATTAAATACAAGACATTAGCTAATGATAGAATATTTTTTTTTACTTTTTCAATTTAAGATCCATGTGTTGGACCCTATTATGAGAGTCAAGTGAAAGTTTTACTCTATAATAAGTTTTAAACTATTATACATTCATTTATTTTTTGACAATGTCTACAGATGGGCACATTCTGTATAATAAAAGATAAGTGACGTGTTTCCTCAGATGTCATCCATTAATCTGTTTTGGTACCTCAAACTTGGTGTAGTGCTTGTGTTACAGTAATTCTTCAATACTGTTTTTTAAGTGAGGTAATGAAAATACTTCTCTATTTCAATTCAAGGGAATCCATTCTTTCTTGAAATTCTGGAGAAATTATTTCCAGTGATGTGCTTGTCATATTATGTAGAGCTACTGTGGAATTTTATAAGGAAGGACAAAAGACTGTGCTTTGCATAAATAAACATTAAATGTATGTGAATAAATTTCAAGAATGATTCAAATTCTAATAGCCAAAGAAGATGTATGCATAAGGCATAGTGACATTAACATAAATATTGTGTCTAATATGCCAAAACTGTAAGATATATCTATTTTATTTATTTCAAAATAAAATGCATTCTTGCAGAAATGCAGTATTTTAGACAAAACAGATATTCTCCAATATCTATCTTCATTTACTTTGCTAATTTCTTTTTTTCTTCCTTCCTTCCCTCCCTCCCTCCCTCCCTCTCTCCCTCCCTCCTTCCTTCCTTCCTTCCTTCCTTCCTTCCTTCTTTCCTTCTTTCCTTCCTTCCTCCTCTCTTCTTTCAACTTTTTTCTCCCAATTTATTTTTCTGAGTATGTTAGTGAAGCAAATTTAGAGAATTCTGTAGATGTTGTAATACGCTATTTAGCTCTCTGATAAAGAATCTCTTACTACGATTACTGAACTATCTTAGTTGCTCAGAACTTACCATCCTTGATCAATTTAATAAAATTAAAGATCAGGACCTATTGAAACAAGGATCAACTTAATGCTATACTGAACAACTAAATGATGGCCAGATTGTCTCTCTTGCAATCTTAAATTTAACTTAAGATTTCAGGATCAAATTTTTCACAGTATCTTATTTTTTCTTTGGAATGTCCAGCACTGTAAATTACATGAGTTCTAATGTGTTGCTATCTATTACAATATATTTCCTTACTCTTGATATTATTGCTTTATCTAGAGTACTCTATAGAGTACTATAGTACCATGGTAACACAATTCCTACTGAAAACAAAATTAAAACTCATTCTAGAAACTAAAGCACTTATACACAATTTATAACTATTAAGGGCTTAAGAGAGAGTAATATACTTAGCCCACTTCATTTTCCTTAACCCTTATGAGTCAAACTATGCTGACATTACAGAGAGTACATCTGGAATAGGATTGACAGAACTCCAATTTGGAGCTCAATGACTGGTGCAATTCATGGGAAACATGCTGGCACATGTGGTGGCACACACACCTGTTATCCCAGTGCTGTGGAGGCTGAGACAGGAGGATCACTACGAATCCAAGTGGTATAGTGATATCCTGTATCAAATAAATAAATAAAAGAAAAAGGTCATTAAATTAGAGGAGGAGGGGGAAAAGAGGGACTGTTCTCCTTTTGTTTGTTCTGAGAAGCCCTAGTCTTTGCCTTCATCTTGATGTCATATTATGGCACTTAGGATACTCTTCAGCCTTTCTTAATTTTGTTTTATTATTTTCCATAAAAAAAACAACTAAAGGGAGACTGGGTTGCTTCTTACTCTTCATATCTGCTAGGAATTGAAAATCTATCAGTTTACTGATGTACTTTTTTTCCTTTCTAAACTCTGGAGAATTATTTAAGATAATCCATCTGGAAAGTCTGAAATCCAAGAGATAATAGAGATTATGATAAATATTATGTTCCCATGCTCTGCTCTAAGGATTTCTCTTGCCTATGTACTTGAATAAAATTCTAGAAATAATCTCATACCTACTCAACTTTCAATTTTTGTTACCCTGTTACCCTAGGACAATGAACTAAATGCCTCTGCTGCAAAGAAAGAAGCCTACAAATTAGAACTACACCTTTTCCAAGCTTCCATTTCATAACACTGGTGTTTCTGCTTCTACCCTCCTTTACCCTAGAGGAACTCTTTCGCTTACATCCTTAAGATTCACCAGCACCTGCTGAATTTGGATTCCAGCATCAAGTTACTTGTCTATCTAGATAAACTATCAGTTATCTATTTGTATATTTGATTTTAAGAAACACACTCCTATATTAACCCTCACTACCTTTCAATTCTCCATTGCAATTTTCTTCATTTAATTATATTTCTTTTTTTTTTTTTTTTTTTTTTTGTAGAAAACATTATCTGCTCTACGTAGAGCCTGGAATCTCCCAATTAGGATTTTATTCAGGTCTGCTAGACGGAAATCCTTAATGTGGGTGTTGCCACATAGAGGTTTAGTACTGTCTGTTGAAGTGAGTGCTAATTGTCCAGAGGTGGATTTGAGCTATGTGATGGAAGAAACCAACTCCTCCAATGTTGCTGTAGCGATGTGGGTAGGGTATTGTCTTCCAAAGCTTGACCAAATATAAAAGCTATCATTTCATTTCAGGCATCAGCAATGAAGACCAAGAAAAAGAAGACGATATGCTTTGTCAGCATTCTTTTAGGAGTGTTTTCTGGAAGGCCTTACTGAAGTGTTTCCTCCTATATCTCAAGGATCAAATGTTAGTTACAAGGCCATACTAAGCTGAAAAGAAATGAAGAATGTAATCCTTGTCCCACATCACTATGAGATTTGTAAAATCCACAGAGTTCAGATTGTGTAGGAACAGAAATATGAAGATAGTGCTGCCTTTTCCACCATGTCACTACAGACATTTCCGGTCTCCCTCTCTGCTCTTCATGTTCATACTTCACTTGGCATCAGTATGACTTCTTCATCAAACATGATTTGAGAAATTCTTAGTTGTCCATTATTTACCATCCCTACCCGTGCTATCATAACCCAACAAGATTACTCAATATCAGACAAGACAGACAAGCCAGCTAATGACCAGCTCTTTCCTTGGAGACCTTCTTTTGTGATTTGTGGAATGTGAAAGTTTTCTTCTTGGGGTACACTGAGTGCTTTACTTCTCTCCTACAATGAATATTCTTTTTTACTTCAAATTTTTCATGTTAGTGTCACTTTAGAGATAGCTAATCTCTTTACCCTGCTCTCTGTAGTGTTTTAAAATCATTGCAACCATTTTACAAAGTAGTATCATCTACAATAATGAAAACACTGTATCTGTATATTTTGGGACACCAAAAGAATGCCTCACAATCTCCTTGATAAAACAAACTAACAATCTAAAGACAAAGAATTTCTAAAAGCATCCTCCTTTGCCAACAATAAACTCCCTCTGAATTGAAGTTGTCCATAATGATTTTGCATTAGTCTTTGTTCTTCTTTTTGCCATATATATTTGGAATTATAATTTATGGTAGTTTATTTTCTGTTAATTAGCAGTTATTGCCTTCTCATAAACTATTATTTTCTCATCATCATATCCAAATCTCTTTCTCACCATTATATCTAAAACTCCACATAGGGTTTGGCCTATGGCATTGTCTTTGTTGAATTTGGAAACAGTTCAACCAGTGACCTGGAGTAAGTTTCATGAACCTCTCCACGACAACAACAAGGGCACATGCACTAGAGAAACTGCTTGACATAGGAAATGGTGTCATTTGGGAAAGAGCAAACACCTACAGGAAAACTACAGAACACTTTTACACAGGAAATAACTCTCTCCAGAAAATGGAATGAAATGTATCCAATGAAATAACACAGGAAGGGCCAGTGCAATAGCTCAGTGGACTAAGTGCTTGCTTAGGCAACCAATACCTGGACCGCATGCCACACTGGTCCCATTCTCTGGTTCACTGAAGTGGCAATGGAGTCGCAAGGTGGCACACCACTGTAATCCCAGCACTGGGGAGGAAGGAAACAGGAGGATCACTATGAGTCAGAGCTCCATAGTGAAACCCTGCGCCCTCACGTGAGCACACACACACACACACACACACACACACACACACACACACACAGGAAACAAAGACTCTGCAAAGGACATCTAAAAATTGCACTCTGTACATCAAAATTGTTGTAAATAGATGTTACGTTAAAAGAGGAGGTGGGGAAATAAGAGAGATGGAGAGAGACAGAGAGAGAGAAGAGAAACACTGTCATAGAGCCAGCTTGTCACAGAGCATTCTCACCAGCAGAGTGAGATGACATATTTGTCTGCTATCCGTTGTGTGATTTGTTTTAACTGTTTATGAAGGAAAATTATCATCCTTCCTTCTATTAGCTTTGTGCTCCTGGAAACCATGTAAATGACTTCTTGTTTCAAATCCCAATATAATAGTTAACATTTAGTGAGAACTAATGTTTTTCTAGGCAATACTCTAAGTGCTTTATTTGTATCTATTTAATTTACATAATTACTTCATAAGGGAAATAGTGTTATGTCCCTCATCATATAGCCCTAAGCTGACTTGACTTTCAACATAAGTATATTAAAAAGAAACTAAACTACACTGATTTTAACAATCTTTCTCTTGCTCTCTCCTCTCTTTCTCACTCTCTGTCCCCTTCTCTCTCTCTCTCTCTCTCTCTCTCTCTCTCTCTCTTTTTCTCTCTCTCTCTCTCTCTTTCCCAAGGGATCGAACCCAGCACTTTGCACATGCTAAGCAAGAAAAGCTCCTGTGACTTCTATTGGCAGATTGATAATTGGATTTTTAATTATCATATTATGCTGCTTTTCATTTAAAGGCATATATTAAAAGAATGGGAAATATTTTTTCAATGTACAAATATTGGCAGACCCTGATAACCTTTCCAGACAAGATATTAAACTTGTCAAACAGAATGCTCAACAGAGCAGCTATAGAACTGCACAGTAAAATGTCATCTAATTCCCCAACTCCTCTTTGTAAATTAGAAAATTTCAAAACTCTTAAGTTCAATAATTCTAAATGTTTGCACAGCATCCAAAGCAACAAATAGTTAGCACGGCCTAATTAGCATGGCAACATTTTAGAGGAATTAAATGCGTTCTCATGAAAGAGAGAGCATACAATATGTAGTTAGACTGTAGGCCATAGGCAGTTACACTGAAAGAATTGGTGGTAAGATGTCAGCAGGCCGTTATCGATCTGTGAGAGTTTGATCTTGTTTCTGATCTGAGATTGATTGAGACAAGCCAAGACAGACAATATAGTGGGGAGGAATAAGCAGATGGTAACAGTGATTTGTTTCATAAACTGAGATAGTCCAGAAAAAAAAAGACCCTTTGTTATGAAGATAGGAAGTATCGTTTAGGCTGCACTGGGCCAAGGCTTGTCCAAGCCAGGCCTGGGCAAAGAATGTTACCCATTCTCCTAGCATCTTTGAGTTGCTCCCTGGTTTCCCACTCCACCACATTACACTGTGCAGAGAAGGATGGTGTTAGCAAGTTTCTCATCACTTTGTTTTTAAGCATTCAAATATGAAAGGTCAATTTTCTAATGATCTTGGAAACTACTTCTCTGTATATACTACTGTTTAAATATTTTAAATATCTAAAATGAGTATTAAATTATATTTTAATGAATGTATAGAAAACTTGAAGCAATTTGAAATTTGTATTCTCTCTGTTTACTCCACCGGACACTTGTTTATGATCCAGATCTCGATCGCCATTGTGGGACCAGAAGATCTCAGCAAGACAGATAATATCAAACAATAATATCAAACAATCAAACAAAAAGTGAATTCATTTTCTTTTTAAAATAAAAAAAAAACCCTCAACATGTTTACATTTGCAAAACAAAGAACAAAATACATAAAAAAAAGAAATTTCAAATGAGAAAGAATTTTTTTTGTGGCTGGATCAGGCTACCTTAAGGGTGGGTCTAGTGTGATATGTGGAGCCGGGGATTGAACAGCAGACCCCTGTGCCTAAAAGCAACTTCAAATAAAATGAAGATAAAGTTAGCAGCACAGATATCAAGATGACAGAAAGGAAATATCAAAATATGAAAACTCCTGAAAGCTATGATTTAAATTTCTCACATTCTAGCAAGCAAAGTTTCTTGAAGAAAAGCCGTTTTGCCAGGAAATACACAAAGCTGTGTTTTGGAGCAAAGATTACAAATCAAAGTTTTCAGACTGTGTGTCCGACATGTGATCAAGCCTGTGTTGTACAGTCAGTTTTCCAACAGTGTGGCTTGCTTCATACTCATTGAAATGTCAGTCATATATTCTGTCTGCCTTTTTCTGGGATATTAGGTGAGTGGTTTATAGTTGTCCTAGCTGTCACTGATTATCAGTTCTGCACACCCAAATATGATTCTACTTATGGCCCACTCTTCTAACTGGCTTCCCTGTTGAAGCCACTTGATCCAAGTACATAAATTCCATTCTTACTCATTTGCATAGGAGCTTCACTTCCACGGAGGTCCTTTCCCTTCATGTCTGTTTATTTATTATGTAAAGGAGTCTGTACATCCCTTTCTCTTTGACAGACGGAACATACTTTTCCTGTATCTCCACCTATTCTTTATGTATTTTCCAAAACAGACTTTTTCTTTATCTAAAAATAACCAATTGAAGCCTGTGAAGTAGTGGGTCTCACCTTAATTTTATTTCCTTTACATTACTGCAGAAAATACAGTAATCATACATAGTTTACAAAATTTTTAAATGAAAGCTTTTCTTCCTTCGAGATAAGAGGCAAGCTAACCAAAGAATGTTACAAAAATAAGGACCCCTCCTGTGGATACTAGAAAGGTTCTCTTTGCCAGAATTCTTAAAAATTTTGTAATCAGATATGAGCCCTAACTTTTTTTAGAGAAGGGGGCCCACAGACCTTTATCTAGTTCTTTACTGTTTCTATTTATGCAGAATGCAATTTGTTTGACTTTCTAGAAGATAATAATGTATGATTATGGCACTGAAATTATATTCAATTATGCTAATAATGTACAAGAGCTCAGAAGAGTTCTATACCTGTGGTTACCACATGACATCACTCTGAGGAGTGTATCGAATGAAGATGAGGTGAATAGGGCAAACCCTAGCCTCAGCTTGGAGAATCTCTACCATTAATTCTAGAGAACATCGATTTTTTAAAAATCAGTATTAAAGAAGATCAATTCATGTTCTGTCATCTGAGATAAGTGAAAATATCTAGATTTCTTTACTCCCTTAGTCTTCATGCTACCTGTTTTCCTATAGTTCTTTCTATGACCTTTAGACTTCAGGCACACACAATTTTTTTTCTGGCAAAATGGTTTTGCCTTTTATAGAATAGTACAGAAGTAAATATAGAGTATGAAGGATTTTGAGAGCAGTGTTGGTCAGTCCTTGTGTTTGTCAGGTTCAGTACTTCAGTGAATACATCAGTAATTTGTTCCTTTAGGTTGCTGATGGCATTCTTACCTCAGTGCTTGTGTAATTCACAGGTTAAGTATCCATTCAACCAGTAATGGATATGGAGGGATAATTTTTCATTTTAATGAATATTATAAAATTCTGTCTGAATTGGAAATGCTGACCAGATACATATTTTTATTTTTATTTGGTAAACACCTGGTAGTGAAATTAAAGTGAGATATGGTATCATTTGATTTCTATTTGAAATATAAAAGAATTTTATTTGTTGAATATCCTTCGTAATCTCATAATCCCAGTATTATCTCCCCCTTTTCAATTTCTTCTTTTGTTTCTTTTCTAATTTGTGTGTTTCAGTGGATATGTTCTGGTAACCACCTTGGCTATAACTTACATTTCTTTGCCTGCTAAGTATACTCGCATCTTTACTCTTATGTGTTTTCTTTTATGTGGTAGATATTAAAACATATGGATCATTTTCAGAAGAATATTAGTCGTTTCACTGTTGGTTTTCCTGAATTGCTGCTTTATATACATGGAAAGTGGTCATTTCTTAGATATATATCTTATAAAGGATATATATGAAAACTAAATATTTAAAATTAATAAATATTTATTGATTAATAAAACAACAGACTATAGATAAATGAAATATATAATTAATACCCAAAATATTGCAATATATAGAATATATAAACATAAATAATATAAAGTAAATAAGTACTTTAAAATGTCAATACAAGCCGGGCGTGGTGGCGCACGCCTGTAATCCCAGCACTCGGGAGGCTGAGGCAGGAGGATTGGTGTGAGTTCGAGACCAGCCTGGGCTACAAAAGTGAGCTCAGGACCAGCCTCAACTGCATAGCGAGACCCTGTCTCAAAAAGACAAAAAATAATAATAATAATAATAAAATGTCAATACAGAATTTCATATTCATATAAAAGTTACAGACTGCATAAAATATTAAAAATGATGCTTGCCTGGCAAGCATAAGGTCCTGAGTTCAATCCCTAGTACCACGAAAAAAAAAATGAATAATTTTATATATTAATAAAATATCCAATGAAATACATGTAAATAGAATAAGAAATAAGGGGCCAGGGAACTCCCTCCCCATGGGCCGGCAGCTATCCAGGTAGGAACTCTCAGCCTGCAGCCCCAGGCCACTGGAATTTCTTCCTCACCCAGAAACCAGCTGCACATCTGTTGTGGAACCCTGCAGCAAAAATCCCTGCAGAAAAGCTGGGAGTCAGACCCTCCCAGCTAATCCAGGAGCTGAACATCTTGCCAGAGGAGCAAGGGGGCTCACTTATATGAGCTTATGGAAGAAGCTGAGCACAGCAGACAGACCAAGCCAGGCACAGCTGGACATGATCAAATGTGATGGATTTCAATCCAAATTTCAGTAGGTGCTAACAGTATACTTCGCCAAAGTTCTATGCCAAAATTGAGAGGACAGTGCTCTAAAAAATAACTATGAGAAGGAGCAAGATGTGATTTCAGGCACCAAGCACACTCAGAGAAAAAAATGCATGAGACACTAGTGTAGAAGAAAATGGGAATCACTCAGCTGAAATCTCTGATTCAGTAGCATCTTAAGTAAAGAAACAAAGGCACAAACATAAAGGAAATTATAAATAACCTCTGAAGTAAAAAAATATCAGAATTAATAGTGTCTGAAGTAAAAAAAAAAAGACTTCAGAAAAGTATACAGGAAATCAGATCAGAAATAACCTCTGAAGTAAAAAAAAATATCAGAATTAATAGTTTCTGAAGAAAAAAAAGGACTTCAGAAAAGTATAGAGGAAATCAGATCAGAAATAACCTCTGAAGCCGGGCGTGGTGGCACACGCCTGTAATCCCAGCACTCGGGAGGCTGAGGCAGGAGGATCGGTGCAAGTTCGAGACCAGCCTGGGCTACTAAAGTGAGCTCAAGGTCAGCCTGAACTGCACACTGAGACCTTGTCCCAAAAAGACAAAAAAAAAAAAAAAAAAAAGAAAGAAATAACCTCTAAAGTAAAAAAAGGCACCTCTGAATTAATAGTGTCTGAAGTAAAGGACCAAATGTAGGAAGGTAGAGAGGAGATGAGAGCAGACATAATCTCTGAAGTAGAAAAATAAAGGATAACTATAATGAAAATCTTAAATACTACTAAAAAAGACATTGCTAAAAAATTAGAAAATAGAAAAATGATGTATTTCCTGAATGAGCAATATAGGAAAGAAATAGATTGCATGAAACAGCTTTAAAGAGCTATACAAGAACAGAAAATCTTAATCACAAGATGACAAAAGCGTATGAATGAAAGTGAAGATAGAGTTTCAGATCTTTGCACAGTCACAGCTAGTGAATAAGGAAATATCTCTTAAAAACAACAAGGATGCTGGAAAAAATAATTCAACATCTGGAAGACGATGCAAAAATGAACAACATAAGACTAATAAGCATCAACGAGAAAGAACGAATCAAAAAATGATATAAAAAGAAAATGAGAAGTATTTGTAGAAAACTTCCCAAAAATGAGAAAGCAATCTGGCATTCAGGTAACTGCAGCATACAGGAATCCAAATGACATCAACCTGACTAAAACCACACCCAGACATATAATAGCCAAGATCCCAGAAATTCAGCGAAGAATAATATACTAAAACCCACTAGAGAAAAGAAACAGATCACATTTAAAGAAAAACCCATCAGAATAATAGCAGATTTCTCTTCACAAACCATGAAGTAAAGACAAGCATAGAACAGAGTGCTTCAAGTTCCCTATGAAAACAAATTCCAACCCAGAATGCTATACATGGCAAAGCTCTCTCTCAAGTATAGGGGAGAAGTGTAATAATTCCATGACAAAAAAACAACTAAAGAATTTCAAGATGTAAAAGCCAAGCCTACACAGACTACTAAAAAATGTTTTAGAGAGGGGCCAAAAGGACCCAAACACCATGAATGAGAATAGAAAGAACCCACCAAATATGGAAAGCAATTAAACACAGAGAAAAACTGGATAAACAATAGTCAATAAAAAAGTTAATCATAAGTCAATACATTTCAATTATAACAATCAATGTAAGTGAACTCAATTCTCCAATTAAAAGAAATAGACTGGCAGAGTGGATAAGGAAGCAAAATCCAACAATATATTGTATAGAAGAAATGCATTTAACTCATAAAAAACTCACAGGTTAAAAGTCAAAGGATGGAAAATACTACTACATACTCAAGCACATCAGAAAAAAGCAGGGGGAACAATCCTTTTTACAAATAGGCTGAACTTCAAACTAAGATTGATCAAAAGAAATAAAGAAGGCCACTACATACTGATTAGGGGAAAAACTCAAGACGAAGATGTAACACTCATAAATATATATGCACCAACATGGTAGCAACCAGCTATAACAGACAAATATTAATGGACATGAAAAATCTAATATCCAATATCACAATCTTAACAGGAGACCTGAACACCCCTTTATCCCAAATAAATACTCTAATGATACACCTAAATCTTCTAGAAAAGGAAGACAAAAACCAGACCCAAAGCCCAAAGACAGGAGAAAATTATAAAAAGAGCTGAAATCAATTCAATGAGGGAAAAGAAAGTAATATGAAGAACTAATGAATCAAAAAGCTGTTTCTTTGAAAGATTAAATAAAATTGATAAGGCCCTAGCTAACAACATCAAAACGAGGAAAGAAAAAAACTCAATTTCAAGCAATAGGGAATGAAAAGGGAGAAATTACCACAAACCTAGTGGAGATTCCGCAGTTGATTAACAGTTACTTTAAGAATCTATTCTCTCACAGAAGTGAAGACACAGATGAAATGCAGAGATTTCTAGAGAAGTATAATTTACAAAAACTTCATCAAGAAGATATAAGAACTCTCAATAACCCAATAACAGCCAATGAAATAAAAAATTAAAAAAAAAAAAACCCTACCGACAAAGAAAAGACCAGGTCATGATGGAGTCCCCACTGAATTCTACAAGAAATTTACAAAACATATAATCCTCAAACTCCTCACATTCATTAATATATTTGAAAGAGAATCAATCCTCCCAAAATCATTCCTGAAGGTAATTATTATGCTGGTAAGATACAAGAGAGAGATGCAACTATAAAAGAGAAGTACAGAGGCCTAGAATGGCTAGGATGGCTCAGTGGTCTAACGCACCTGCTTAGGAAAGCTTAAGTGGCTGCAGGGACCGCAGTTCAATCCCCAGCACCAGATGCTGCACCAGCCCTGCCCTCAGGGCAGGCTGAATCGGCCATAAAAATAAATAAATAATAAGTAAATAAATAAATAAACAAATAAATAAATAATGAAAACTCTCTCTAAAAAAAAAAAAAAGAGAAGTAAGGCCAATCTGTCTCATAAACATCGATGCAAAAATCCTGAATAAAATCCTTGCAAATAGAACATGGATAATCATTAAGATTATAAACCATGACCAGGTAGGATTCTTCCCAGGAATGCAAGGATGGTTCAACATATGCAAATCTATAAATGTAATACACTATATCAATAGAGCCAAACCCTAAAACCACATGATCATCCCAATTCATACAGAATAGGATTTTTATAAAGTCCCACCCTCATTCATGTTCAAGGTACTACCCAAAATTAGAATAGATGACTTTTACCTCATTGTGATAAAAGCTATCTATGACAGTCCAATGGCTCACATAATTCTAAATGGGGAAAAACTGAAGTCTTTCACTCTCAGATCTGTTAAAAGACAAGGATGCCCTCTACCACTACTCCTATTCAATATAGTACTGGAATAATTAGCTATTGCCATTAGACAAGAGAGAGAAATGAAAAGAATAATAGATAAAGGAGATGTTAGACTATCATCATTTGCAGATGACATGAGAGTGTACTTGGAAGATCCAAAAAGCTCCAAAAAGAAGCTACTAGAATTAATATACAAATTCAGTAGCATTGCAGGATACAAAGTCAACACCCAAAAGTCAGTAGCATTCCTCTATGTAGATAACCTGCTGAGAAAGAAATTAGAGATAAAATACCTTTTACTATAGTACCACAGAAAATGAAATACTTTGGAATTATTCTAGCTAAAGAAGTAAATATCTATTCAATGAAAACTGCAGTACTCTGAAAAAAGAGATCATAGAGAATTTCAGAAAATGGGAAGACATTCTCTGCTCCTGAATAGCAAAAACAAACATTGTGAAAATGGCCATATACCTAAATTGTTATATAGTTTTAATGCAATCCCTATCAAAATACCATCAACATATCTCACAGTCCTAGAGAAATCATTCCTAAAATTTATTTGGAACCAGAAAAGAACTCGAATAGCAAAGGCAGTCCAGGGCTACAAAAGTAAGGCAGGGGACATTACAATTCCTGACTTACAATTAAACTACAAAGGTACTGTGATCAAATCAGCATGGTATTAGCAAAACAAAAATAGTTCTGTGGATGAATACAATACAATAGAAAGTGTAGAAGCAAATACAAACACGCTTAGCCACCTTATCTTTAACAAATGGGCCAAATATGTTTACTGGAAAAAAAGATATTCTCTTTAACAAACTGTGCTGGTAAAACTGGCTCTTTACATGCTGAAAATTAAAACTTGACAGAAGTCTCTCACCATGCCCTAAACTAAAGTCAAAACAGATTAAAGATCAAATATTAAAACAGAAACCTTAAATCTTCTGGGAGAAAATAGGAAGAAATCTTGAAGACATTTGGGTAGCCAAACAATGAATGGACAAAAATCGAAATGTATGTTTAACACCTGAATGAATCAACAACTGGAACCTCATATTGCTGAGAAACTTTTGCACATCAAAAAGAATTACCAACAGAGTAAAAGGACAACCCACAAATTTTTAAAAAATATAAACCTAATAAGTGTTAAGGCAAATGTCTTCTATTTAGAAATTATAAAGAATTAAATAACATTAGGGTTCCAAAATTCAAAGACCCAATCTAGAAATGAGCATCTCAGTTGAGCACACACCTCTCACAGGAAGAAACACTAGAAGACTATAAATATGTGAATAAATGCTCCACATTCCTAGTCATCTGTGAAATGAAAAATACAACAACACTTAAACACCATCTCACCCCAGAAAGAATGGCTATCATAAAGAAAACAGCCAATAACAAATGTTGGAGAAGCTGTGAGGATAAAAGAAGACTTCTAGACTGTTGGTTGGAATGCAAACTGGTGCAACCATTATGAGAATCAGTGTGGAGACTCTTTAAAAAACTAGGACTGGAAATCCCATTCAATCCAGCTATACTACTACTGAGAATTTTCCCAGAAGAACTGAAAACATCATATCATAGTGATGTTTGTGCTCCTATGTTTATAGCTACACAATTTGTGATAGCCAAATCTTACAAATAACCACAATGGCCATCACCTGAAGAATGGTTAAAAAATATACAAATGGAGTATTACTCAACTATAAAGAAGAATAAACTCAGCCTTCATATATAAGTGGATATATCTTGAACATATACTCATAAGTGAAACAAACCATATCTACATATGTAAACATCATACAGTCTCCCAAGTATAAGAACTGAAAAGAAGAAATAAAAATGGAAAGGCATAACACAGCTAAAGGGAAATCAAAAATTTAAGGTTTAAATAATGAAGAGACAGCAAACACAAATGTTAGGAAACATGGCAGAGGAAAAACCATGCCCTTATACACACCAGATGATTTAGACAATGGTCCTAAGAATCTCCAATAGGTTTTTGACACAGGGGATAGCAATGTGTAATACTAAAATCGTGCTTAGCATACCAGTCATTCTGGTCTTTTAGATGTGTGCTGCTTCTAACGTCACTTCAATTGTGTCTATATGCTCAGTTAAATGTTTGTTTAAAAAATAACATAAAATGTTAATAAAAGAAAATAAGAGACGGGGAAATGACTTAAGATTGATCTGCTATGATTTTGTATATGGTTAACTTTCTAAATTTCTGTGTAAAAATGTACAAATGTTTTTTTTCAAATTCTATAGGGATTTATTAGAATATCAATGATATGTGGGAAAATGCTAGCTCTATGTTAAATCTAAGGCATTTGATATTCAGAATGACAGTGATGTTAAGTACTGATACTAGAGAGTAATAGTATCAGTAAGCTTCTCTTCTGGAGGGTTAAAACTTAAGTTTGCAGATAAAAAAATAATTCGAAAACAAGAAGAGTTATAAGGATGTCAATATTTTAGCCCTAACTCTTCAAGGTCAGTGAGGACTCAGGACATAAGAGAAACTGTACGGTAACATCCTATAACTCAGTGATGTCCCATATTTTCTATTCAAGGAGATTATAGAGCCACAGAGGAAAGGGATTGACAATGTATAGTGTGCCTAAGGGAAGTCACCTACAGAGAAAACATTGTCTCAGGCTCTCTCTCTCTCTCTCTCTCTCTCTCTCTCTCTCTCTCTCTCTCTCTCTTTCTCTTACAGACCTGGAGATCAAACTCAGGAACATGCACTTGCCAAGCAGGCACTTGTGTACCTGAGCTATCTCCTCAGCCCCATCTCAGGCTTTCATAGAGAGCAAACTGCTCAAGAAATGGCCATGACTCATCCAGATGGCTGACACTGAAAAAAGTTCTACAAAATGCTGTACATGGTTTCAAGGCAAATCCTGGGGGCATTTAACTGACCTTGTCAGATACAAAAGTTACATGTTTTGTTATATAGGTCTTGCTTTAACTTGGCCTTAACCATCCACTAGAACAGTTAAACCACAAGGTATAAAAAGTAAAATCAGATAAATACTCTGAGTTGTAGAATGTTTAAGTCAACATTTTCTGACAACGCCAGTTCAACTGATAATCCAGTACTATTATGGAGTATTGGAGTATGCATACAACTACTTTCTCTTAGCTCAATGAGAAGGAACTATTGTACCAGTAGTATTTAGGAAACATATCATGTCTGCATCTTGTACTCTGAACAACTACTACAAAGACAACAGTATATGTTGTATTAATGTGCCTGTCCTACTATCATGTTTTGAAACTCTGTCTCTATTATTTCTTACTAAATGTAGTAAAAGTATAAAAAATTAAATAAAGGGTCAGCCAAATAGTTCAGTTGATTAAATTGCCTCCACGCAGGTATAGGGTTTGCCATACTGGTCCTGCCACTAGGATTTGCTGAGACAACAATTGAGACTGGATGTCTTGGAGAGCACCTATAATCCCAGCTCTTGGGAGGCTGTAAAAAGCCAGATTACTATGAGTGGATGTTGTAGTGAGACCCTATATAGCCTGAAGATCCTTTCCTAAAATACAAAAAAAAAAAAAAAAACAAAGAGAAATATAAGCAAACTTTATGTATTAATAAACAATAAATATTAAACAAAATCTTTTGCATTTTAAAAATATAGCAACATAATATAGAAAATAAAATATACTAATACCAGATATAAACTCCTAAATATTCTCATATAAATAAGCATAACATTTTATTTTATTTACATATAAAATTTGTAAATGTAATGAAATGGGTACCTGATTTTATTTTTTCTTTGATTTTGAAAATTTTTAACATTGTATTTCAAATTGATACATCCTTCAATATCAAATCTAGTAATTAACCACTTTCTATTATGTTTCATGCTTGCTTGTTCTTTTCATAACTACTTATAAGAACCATTAAGATTCACACTGAGGAACTCAGGGCTGGAGCTATGGAGAGATCCTTATATCCAGGAGCACAGACCTCTCAGGAGTGTTTTTATTTTTTTTTTATTTTATCAATTTTAATGAGGAAGAAGTAACAATGAGACACTTTCAAAACATGTTAGTAGAACAGCCACAATAATTAATACATTGCATATTGTTGTCTTCATAGTAATTGTTCAGAGTACAATATGCAGACATGATAACTTCTCTAAACACTATTAGTACAAATCTTCTCATTGAACTAAGAGAAAATAGCTGTATATATAGTCCAATAGTCCAAAATAATAGTGAGTCATCAGAAGAACTGGCAATATTGGAAGCTGCTCACTTGAGCCTTTCATAGCTCAGCATATTAGTATGGCTTTTCTTGTTATACTTCATGGTTAGACTTTTCTGCTGGATGATTAAGGCCAAGATAAAGCAAGACTTTTATAGCAAAAAATGCAACTTTTTTATCAGCCAATTGCCCTCAGGATTTACTCTGAAACTATGTACAGCACTGTACAGTTCTTTTCTCATTGTCAGACATCTGGATGTGTCACAGTTGAGAAACTCATGGCTGACCATAGGAGGTTAGGGTTGGTTGGATGTGGTCAAAGTTCTCAGGCTGTAGGAGTATGTGCTCCTGTATCTGGCTCCATCCTACTCTGTCCTCGGCCTTAGGTTACACAGCTATATTCTGCAACACCTCAGCACCACACCATTGATGCATCAGTCCTACCCAGCCCTTCATTTGCTTTCAGACAAATAAAGTTGTTCTTTTAAAGTTGTGGTCAGTGGGTATTTTGTTTTAGGGGGTGGAAATTTGGGAATATCAGAGATTTTCTACGAAACCATCTCTTTTTTTTTTTTTTTTTTTTTTTTTTTTTTGGTGGAACCAGTGCAGTGTTCAAATTTACAACATAGAACTTGCCAAGAAAGCAATTGTGCCACAGATCTATCGACTCAGCCCTTCTACTAACCATTTTCAAAAATTTTTATAAATTTAGTTCTAAGTCTTTATGTCAAGCAATATTTGAGAAGTGTTACTTCATTTTTTGGATTAAAGTCTACAATACTTTCAGCTTCAGTTGTCTGAAATATGTTTGTTTATTCACTGAATTATTTTAAAGAATTGTTATAAATCAAATGACAAAATGCACATATTTCTAGAATCATTATTTCATTGCTTTGATCTACATATTTATCCCTACTCTAAAACTGCATAAAAATATTGTGCAATCTTGATTACTACAATTTCATAATTTTTATTAAGTCTTGATAGTGGGTGATGTGCACCTTCTAACTTTAATTTCTTTAAAATGACTAATTTGTTTATGTTGTTGCATACATTTTAATTCAGCTTGTTGATGTTTATGAAATAGTTACAATTTTAATGGTTCAAGATAAAAAGAAACGACATATTAATAATACTGACTTGTTCATTCTACCTCTAACATTTCTGTTTTTCTTTCAAATCTATTTCTGCACCTGACACTTACAGAGTTAAATTTAAAACTTCAATGTCCTGCTTACACATACAATTCAAAATTTATGTCTAAATATATATACATATATATGTATATATATTGTATATATATATATGTATATATATATTCATGTTTTGATGTCATTTTATTTGAATTACAATTTGTAGCATTTTTAAACTATTAATTGATAGCACACAGGAATATTTCTGATTCTGGGGTATTAACTGGCTGTCTTGCAATGCTGCTAAACCTACTCACTGTCATTTTTTTCTATTTTGTACATTTTGCTATTTTACATGAATATTCATGTAATTTGTGAATAAAAATATTTCTTTAAAATTTGGAGGCATTTTATATATTTTCTTTAATGTCATTTCTAGAACTTACATAATACTTTTAACTGGAAGGTGAGAGGTACAGACTTATTTTTTTCTTAAAATTAGTAGAAACTTTTCACTTTCTCATTACATGGTCTATTTACTGTAGATTTTCAGATAACTTTATAGGATGAGGCAGATCCACCCTAAGCTTCCTAGGATCTCTCATCATGAATGAGTATTGTCAAATAATTTTGTGTCTGTGGGCATCTTCCTCTTCTCTTTCAGTGTGTTAATTATGCAGCACGCATTAATTGATTTTGAAATACTAAACTAACTTGAGCTCCTATGGAAAGTCTTATGTAGTCATGATGTACAATTATTTACATAGTATTAGATTTTATTTGATCATACTTTGTTAAGGATTTACTTGCTTACATTTACATTCATTGTGGACATAAAACATTTGTTACTTAAAATACCTTGTTGTAATCCTGGCATTAAAAGAGTGCAGAACCAAAAGCCAGTTGGGAAGTATTCTCTTACACTGAATTGTTTTTATAGGATTGACTCATAAATGTTCAATAGGCTTTACATGTGTGGATCTGGGTTTGGGATTCTCCAAGTTACACTTTTGAAATTTGATTTAAATCATTTAAGTTTATCAAGGGAGCTATTTTAGAAAGCTGGACATAGAATTATTTCCACATTTCAATTCTTGGAATTTGTGAATATATTACTTAAGATTATAAAACTGAATTGTAGGTGGCAATAATTTGTCAACTTTAACGTAGAGCATTTAAGCCAGGCATAGTAGCACACAGCTGTAATCTCAGTATTAGGGGGGCTAAGGCAGGAGAACTGTCGCAAGTGCCAACCTATCCTCGGCTACAAAATAAGCTTAAGGCCAGCTTGAGCTGCAAACTGAGACCTGTCTCAAAAAGGAAAAAAAAAAAAAAAAAAAATCGGAAGTTTACTTGAATTATTTCTGTAGAGCCATTACAGTCACCTGAGTTCTTAAGGCAGAAAAAGACATATCAATGTTAGAGAGAGAGTCCAGCGGTCGTTACTCTTTTAAGAGAGATTGATGATCCCCGAATCAGCCAATTGCAGTATTTGTAGAAGATCAAAGAGACAAAGTATTTGTTTCTTCCCGAAAGCCTCCCAAACTTTGATAGCGCTACTGAAACCTTGATTTTGATGCATAAGATTTATGTTGGATGTCTGAAATACAGAAGACAATTGTGTAGTATTTAAGTCATAGTAATAATTTGTTGCACCAACAATAGGAAAGTAACATAAAAGTTTTCACATTTGCTATTTCTTCTTGTGTCCATTATGATAATTATTTTCTTCAACAATTGTTTATGTATCCACACTGTTAAATTTGGTAGCACAAATGCTGATATTTACTTAATTAATTTCTATTATTATATGGTGCATACTTGCTCCTCTGTCTTTATGGCTGCTATTGAGAACTCATATTCCCCTTCCATTTTTATGAATTAACTAGAGCTTTCCATGTAGACTTATATTTTTTTAAAAAACCTTATTTTATTAATTTTTACAGCATTTTCTACTATTTTCTTCTGTTCTGTTTGTCCATAGCTTTATCTTAGTTTTACTTCAAGTATGTATGACGTTTTTTTATTATTTTCTAAAAGTAGAAGTTTCGTTTCTTTAGATTCTTACCCTTTCCAGTGAAATTTAAAATCTTGGTAGTGATATATTTTTAAAACCTCACTATGTTGTGCTTGCAGCATAATTCAATTAAGAAAATTTGCTAATCACCGATACAACTTTTAGAAATAAAATTATATAAGTCTACATATTGGATTCTTTTCAAAGTATTTTATGGTGTATGTTTCTGAAATAATGTATTATAGTCGAAAAACATATCTTACTTTTTCAGTGTGTTTGGCCCTTTCAGTGTGTTGAAGTTTGCTTTATCCTCCCTAACATTATTTTTTTTTATGGTGAACAGTTTTATGAGCATGAAAGAACTATTTATTCTACGGATGGTGGAGTCTTTGGCCCATAAACAAAAGACTAGAGGAGGTGGTGGTCTTTTCATATCTTTTATATACTTACTGATTCTGTGCTTAATGACCTATCCATTCTTCAATGAGGGGAGTTCAATTCCCTGAATGATAATTCAAATTTACTTCTTTCTCCAGTTGTGACAGTTTTATCTTAATTTCTTCTAATGTTCTTTAACTAGGCTTGTATATATATATATATATATATATATATATATATATATATATATATATGCTTATCATTATGAAATATTAACTTTGTTCTCTTTCAATGCTTCTTGTCTTAAAATTTACTTTATTTGATTATAGTACATTTAACTCATTTTTAACTATTATTGAAACAGCATATATTTTTTCATCTGATTTTTTTATAATTATTTGAAGTTTTGTAGGTAATATGAATACCTTGAGGGTAGCATAAAAGCACCTGATTAACTAGTTTCATAATGTCTTCTTGGTACACGAATGTGGTTTTATATAGGCTTTTCTAATTGTAGGTTTGTTAGTTTTCAATTGTTTTTATTTGAAGTGCTAAATAGTTTCTGTAGCACATGATTTTTGAGTTAATAAAAATTTTTTGGTATTCTGTTTTGGCTACATTTATAGTTACACTGTGTTGTGCTCCCTTAATAACAGGCTAAGTCTGAGAAATACCTCATTTAGATTACAGCACCACTGAGAGAATAGGGGGTGTAATTATAAAAACTGGAAGATATAGCTTATCTACCAACTAGGTTAGATGATACGTTTATTGATCCTAGCTTACAAACCTGTTTGAACAGCATGTTAATTGTTTCTCTTTTTAAATATAGGTAAGTGTACACAAAGCCCAGAAAAATATGGTATTAAATATTTTAACACAGTTTTTATCTACGTATGATACTTAATATGAACTGACCTTATAAGGTAAAAATTCTGTCTGGATGATTCACTGCGCAGTTCTTCACTGGTAAATTCAACTTAGCACCTTATAACACTTTGAATTTATAAACTCATTCATTTTCAATCTTTTGAACCTTATAATAGTACTTAGTTTAACATCAAATCTATTGTACAGCTTTGAAAAAATATTTTTCCTCGCATATTATTCATTGTGCTTTTTTATTTTTAATTTTTTCATATTTATTTTGTACTTTGTTATTTTTAGGTACTTAAAATTACATATGTTAGAGGGATCTATACATAATGGTCACATTCACGATAGGGCTGGACATGAAATATCTTTTTTTTTTTTTTTTTTTTTTTTTTTTTTTGAGGCAGGGTCTTGCTGTGCAGTTCGGGCTGGCCTTGAGCTCACTTTTGTAGCCCAGGCTGGTCTCGAACTCGCACCGATCCTCCTGCCTCAGCCTCCCGAGTGCTGGGATTACAGGCGTGCGCCACCATGCCCGGCTTGGACATGAAATATCTTTATTCTTCTTTTTTCTTCCCATTCTCTTCCCCTCCCTTCTACCTCCTTTCCTCTCATTTTAAGTTGAAGTTTTCTTCTCCTCTTTTTTTATTTTTTTTTCCAATTCTTTTATTGTTTAACTTTAACAATGGTTATATTCCATATTTTCATCATCGGATCAGTTTAGATTAATACATATAGGTATATAAGATTGATCAAACAACTAAACATTAACCTTTCTAAATCCACATTACTTTTTTTTTTCTTTTCCCCCTTTTTTTCTTTGAAAGTTGACATCTTACATATTGTCCTCACAATCATTCTATAGAGTGCAGTGTGTGGGCATGACCCACCTCCCTATTAATGTTGCATAGAAAAAAGAAAGAAAG